>KL283802.1:48401-76085 GCA_000699545.1 Podiceps cristatus
TAACCTCTGGGAAGCTGCGACCAGGCTAGTGTGATACTGGGTTTATTCTTTTCTCGCAAGTGTTTCTGTGCTGTTCACTTCACAGCCTCAGCCCTCAACAGGTTATCAGATGCTCAGCTCATTCATTTAAAACACTTTCTGGGCTGCCAGCTATGCTGTCCCAAGCATAACAGCTGATGCACCGCTTTCTGGTTAGTTCTCCTTGATCTTCTGTGGTTTTTAGGTGAAAACCTAATGTCAAATATAGATGGAGCTTGTGTAAGACAAAGATAGGTCTTATCATTTTGACTTGGAGCATTAAATCTTAGTTTCTCTTTGTGCCTGTTGAATACAAAATTGACAAAGGTGGGCACAACATTGAGCTGGATGTGGGTGAAGTCAATTTAAAGTACACTGGAAAAATATGCCTGACACAAAAATGGAGATGGTCTTACAGCTATGTTGCACTTAAACCCACTTTATATTCCTTGACAGTCTAAAGAAACAGAAGGTAAGTGAAATGTTTACAAACCCCCTTAACATCAAAAGAAAGGTCCTTGGCAAGCCTGGGCATAGATCACAAAGTCAGACAGATTCTCAGAAACAGATTCTCAGTAGGTAACGGCAAGATTTGCTTCATTTCCAAAGCCATGAATTCACAAGTGCCTGTCCAGGACAGGATTCCCTGTACTCAGAAAAGAGAAAGATGACCTGGTTTTGAGCAGAATTTTTTGGTGAAAGACAGACTATAATTACATTTGAAAAAAATTCAGGAGCACTAATATGCTTAAGCAGCCATATTAACACCTGAGTTACACAGAGCCATTTATGTTGCTCCAGAACAGGTGGGCACCAAATAAGCTTTGATCTTCTTCTGTTACAACTTCTTTCCTAATTTCTTCCAGGCTTGTCCCATAATCTTGCCTGCCTGTCACTTGCAAGACAAGAATCCTAATTGCTTTGCCACAACATCCCTTTTACGACAGTTTCAATTTTTCTTCTTTATCCCCTCATGTGCCATTATGCTCGAGCACTTGACAAGTTTTATTCTAGCTGCTTGCTGTGACAGCACTGATCAAAAGATGTCCTGCATATGTGTGTATGTATGAATGTAGTATAAAAATACATATTTAAAAATTAAGAAAGAATCCCAGAATTGTCAAAATATCAAAAGTCATTAGCGAATTCTCTTCCCTTTCTTTTCCCCTCCTAATGTAATGAGGTTGGTTTTAGTGTTGAAGGTTATTTCAAGTTGGAAAGGTCCTCAGTAGATTGTCTAGTCCAACCTGCTGCTAAAAGCAGGATCAGCTGTAATGTCATAGAACTTTCTCCTCATGTAGCAAATTTAATTGTGCTGGTTTCTGATTCTACAGGATGAACCAAGAAAAAGCGGAGCCTTGATGCCTTCTCTGGTATCCCATGACTGCCAGCCATGTCCTGCTCCAAAACACATCTGCAGACTCCTAGCCCTTGTAGGCTAGGCTGGTGCCACAGAGCTCACAGATGCCATATATTAAGACAGAACATTTCCATGTCTCTGAAAGACACCATAAAAAGTAGTACTCAGCCTTTCTGTGTTCACAAAGATTTTATTTTGTGAGAGTTTGAACTCCCTCCAACCACAGAACAAACATGAAAAAAAAAAACAAAACCAACTTTAGACAATTCCAGCATCTCTCCAGGTTGTTTTGTAGGGAAGAGAGGCAAATGGATGAACCTTTGACATCAAGTGGCCTGACAAAGCCTAAGAGCATAATTAGCCCAAGCAAAATCGTGGGAGACAGACATTACTTCCTAATGTGTGTGAGAAAGCTCATGATCAGATTAAATCAAAATAATAAGTGGACTCATCCTGATATCCACATCTCTGCCTTTTGCCCAACACCAGCTGCTGAGAGCAACTTAATTCTATTTGCAGTCTAATCACCAGTATGTTTACTAAGGGAGGGGAGTATTTTTAAGTATCTAGAGAGTAAATTTATCAGAGACACATGTAAGTTCAAAACCAGAATCTGCTCACACACAGGCTGAATGGACAAGGTCACGTGCATTAGAGGTATTAGAAGGATTAAATGTGCTAGCAGACAGAAAGCCTAGTAGAGTTTTATTAAGATTGAGAGAGATGAATATTATTAAGCCTGGTGATCATACATGTCATTTTGGGAGAGAGGGTTTTAGAAATGGAAGCAAACATCATTAATAGCAACTGGAAGAACAGTTTCATCTGCATACATAAATATTTTAGCCTTCGCTCTTCCTCTGGGTAGGTCATTAGAGAAATGGTGGAGAAAAAAAGGAATAAAAAAAGGGGATGAAACATTCACCCTGAAGGCATTCAACTGGAAAAAAATGAGTACAAGGTTAAGGAATGTAGGGAGAAATAAGATTGAAGAGCCAGACTATGAGCACTTTGAAAGCAGAGTAATGTTTGTGTTATTTGTACCAACAACGTTAAAACCTGGCTCTGCCATATCAAGGTTGAAATTTTGGAGTAGCAATATGTAGATGGGTTTTGTTACTGCCTTGTGAAGTCGGGTGACTGGAAATATACTTGCAGTCATATCTGGGCCACTGACTTTAACGGATGACTGGGAGCGATTCTCTGAGGATGAGATTTTTATAGGTAACTTCCCAGAGACCAGGGAAGCCCTCATCAGGGCTTTTGCCTGTGCGAAACATCAATCAGCTGTTTAGAGTGAATGGAGACACAATGTGGAAAGTTTGGGCTTGGTATCAACACATGAGTAAAACATAGTGCGGAAATTTGCATGGGCTGTGTCACACCATAACATCGCCTCGCTCATGCCCAAATCCACTCTCCCCCCAGGGTACCGTCCTGTTGAGGCTCTTCCAGAAACAGTAACGGAGATGTCTTGCGTTAGTCTCCTTGATGTGTCAGGACAAAGTCATTGCTTTGTCACCGTTCCAACACTTGAAAAGGAGGGTTGTCTTTGTTATAGTGAAATGCAAATCAGCTTCCCCAGGTTTATATCCACAGCAATGCTGCTTTTGGAAGTGGCTATAAACTGTTTCCTAAGAAGAACCACCTTCTCTTTTCCCTGTCATGGATGAATATCAGTTCAGAGTGATGCTGCTCTATCTGTAGAGTCAAAGCTGGCAGGTAATTCATCATCCTGTGCCAAGTTGACTCATTAGAAACCCAGGAAACTAGGTATTAACTAGCTCCTTTAAATGTTTCCCTTTATTCTCATTTCACAAAGTTTCCTGTCCCTCTGTTTTGTCCTTTGTTGCTAAATTGCAATTATCATGGATCTTTGATCTCTTCACCTGTGGGTGGCCCACTCATCCATCACCACAGAGATTTTTTTAGACACTAAAAATCCAAGACTTTCTGCAGAATTTAAAAGCTGTTAAGGCTAGCACTGGTCTGTAAAACAGCCATGCAGACTGCATCGAACTGGGGGAAAGGAGACAGGGCTTTGCCAACTCAAAGCGGTAAAAGTTCATTAGTGACTTAAAAATCAGATTTTGTTTCAAGAAGGAATGTATGTTTGTGGCTTTTTAAAAGTTTCCTTTGTTTTTCAAGCTTTTGTTTAGATACTTCTTTTTCCTTCTGACAAATGGCAGTGCTTGATGGCTGGAAATGAGGATTCTACAGAAAATGCCAAAAATCACAAATAACCTCTACCATGGGTTGCTAGAATCTCTAATCCTAAATCGGCAATACTACTGGACAATTTCCATCATTTTGTCCTGCTTATCTGGAGCATGTGCAATCTATCCAGAGCTTTCGGCTGGATTTACTGTGTGTGAACTGAATAGCTAGACAGCATGAATTCAGTGTGTCTGTTCAGCACTTCCCACCAGCATGATACTTCTTACAGATCCAGGGTACAGCTGATTTGCAAAGATATTATGAGCCTGCCTATATTTTTCTGAAGGTGGATCAGATCTGTTAAAACTATTGTGCTGGCTGGATATACAGAAATCCCAGAAAATTTAAAAAAAAAAAAAAAAAAAAAGTAGAAAATATCCAGAATCTACTTGGGTTTATTTCTATACTGAAAAAATAGAACTTGTCTAGACTAATGGCTGTTTCCCCCTCAATATCAGATTCAACACTTCTATTTTGAGACCACTTTCATTTCAGAACTCATTTTTACCTGCAGTGAGTTGTATTTGGATCTACATTTTATAAAAGATTCAGTTTAAAAAGAAGAATAACATAAAAACCAATGTTGAATTCTGCTCTCTTCCAAATACTAAAATGAATAGAGGGCACATTTCTATCCTTATGAGAGAGATTTTTTAATTTATTTTTTTCCTTCATGTTTTTTACTTCTTAACTAAAACTTCATTATTACGCCAGCAGTACCCAATGGTATCTCTTGAAACTTTTAATTGAACATGAGAGTTGCTTTTCATTCACACTTTACTATCCCAAGGGGCAAAAGGGAGGCAGATCAGAAATTACCATATTTATGACACATTGCTAATGAATGTGAAATGCCATCCTCTGTCAGTTCTCTTCAGCTCTACCCTCTGCCTTGGCCATTTCTGAGCTCTTCCATGGGATTAGTCCTGTACTGCCACAGTGCCAGCCAGATTCCTTCCCTGGGGTTCCCTGGGTTATCATCTCAGGCATTTGGAAACTGCAGACCTGGATATGATATATGTAACATTCATATTTGATAAAGAGAGAGGGGACACATTACAAGAAGAACATAAATTATCTCATGCAATTGTGTATCTGTACCAAAAGTTGTGCATTGATTATTGATGCGGAAATCCAGCCCAGGTGCACCTTAGGAATTCCCAGTGGATCTAGTGGGTTATAATTTGACCCAAGTAGATGCAGGGTGCTCTTATTATCAGGCAGAAGCAATAGCACTGATATCTGTAGCAGTTTTCTAAAGCGGCATGCTTGGGAGGGAGTATTTTAAAGTAACAGTCCACAGAGGTGTAGGCTTAATAATAAGAGCTCCCGTAAGTTATAAGCACCACCTCCTCCTTTTAAAGGCCTTAAAACCTAAGAGCTTACAGTATTTCTAGGAGTCGTGTACCTCTGTGAAGGATATAGTGCCATGGAGCTGACCCCTGTCTACACCCAAGTCATTGCAGTGCAGCTCCCTTTGGCCTTGGATGTATGGCCCAGCCTCCTCCTGCTTTACCCATGTGACTGGGCAGTTATCAGCCAAAAGCAGAACACTTTTTTTTTTTTTTCTTTTTTTTTTTTGTTCTGTTTGTGCCAGACTTGCCGGTCTTCTCATTGCACTGTTGAGTTTGGAGCCAGCCTAGCAGTCCTGACCCCCACAATCCAGAGTGTTGGCAGCCCTCAGGCCTGGAAAGATGTGGATGCAGAAGAGAACCTGGAAAGGGCTGATTTGGTGCAATGAGTCGCCTGCAAACGCTGATCAAGAAAAACAAAAACCTACTGGGCTTCTGTGGTGTTTGTATCTGATAGAAGCACCTACCAGGGGGGACAACAAAAATTTCACACTTTGCTTGGAAATGCAGTTCATAATTATTAGCCTTTTGGAAATGTCAGCAGGTACAAGAATGAGGCAGGTTTTGGGGTTTTTTTGTTTGGGTTTTTTTTTTTCATTCTAATGCAGGTATTGTAAGACATTTGGCATCAGCCCTACTATTTAGGCCATTTTTACTAAGCTGCACTGTCTGCACAATAATACTACTTTGTGCTTGATGACTTTGGGCAGCCTTATGCAGCAAGGGCTGTAATAAGGTGTGAAATAAAGATTTAGTAGCACAATATTGCAAATGCAGTCTAGCAAAGGAGTTCATTACAGTTCCATTAAGATTACACAGTTAACATTAAAAACAGCCAAGAAATGCAAAAAAAAAAAAAAAAAAAAAAAAGAGTATTAAAGTTCCTGGAGCAGAGTTAGTCACATTGTACAACCACCGTGTACTGTTTCTTGCTCTGGGACAGATTGTACAACTCTCACTGTTAGCAGAGTTGTCGAGTTGCCTGATTATAGTCATAGGACCTGAAGGTCTCAGAAACCATCAGCCCATAGGATTAGGAGCTCTGCCTAAGCAGAAGAGCCTTTGTTCACTTTGGTGAACACCATCCATCTTTCACAATCCCCCAGCTCGCAGTACAGCTGGGAGGTGCTCAGCGGAAGGAATTTAATAGGGTCAAACATTTCAATTTGTATCAGAAATTAATTTAAAAAAGAAAGAGCTGCTTGTGCATCTCTGAGGGCAACCTCTGCTCCCATCAGTCCTGGCTGCCCTATTCATTTCTAAGTGGTTTTAATATTGGCCTCCAACAGAGTAGGAGGGGAATTTTTTTCAGGAAGACATGATTTTGTTTTCCACACAAACATTTTGATTTGTCTGAAGCTGGTAGGGGGTTTTAATAATTATTCCCCCTTGAAGTATTTTAGAGAAAATATTTTGAAATGATGAAAGTATTTCATTTGCACATTTTCTGAGCTGAGAAACATTCTCAGAGCCAAAATGCTGAAATGTGATCAGTTCAGCATAGAGATATGAATCCATTCATAGATTTCTTCCCTGGATTGTTTTGAAATGTTAAATTTTCATCCAAAACCAGAATGGGAAACATTTTCCCCTCTGCAACAGATTTCATAGGTTCAGTAAGCTGTTTGCAGACCATCAAGTTTTTCCAGGAAAAAAAAAATCTATGTGTCAATTTTCAAGAAACATCTGGAAATTTGGCTGGGGTAAGATATGTATGAACTTTTCTGTTTCATTCTTCAGTTTGTGTTTCTGTCTGTCTGTCCTTGCCATGTCATAAACGTGAAAGATGAGGTCATTCAAATGTTCAAATAAAAGTCTAAATATAGTCATCAAATTTTTAAAAAAATTATTCACTTAGGTGGCAAACTTTTCAATATCAATCTGTCGTCTTTGTCCTTATACAAGATCTCTCATAGGAGTAATAAGAAAATGAATCCCCAAAGAGGAGAGACTAAAAGCATTTGCAGCAACGTTTCTCATGTGGAGGAAGCACGGGCGTATTGCCCAGGAGAGTTTAGCTGATTTCTGGTTCTGCTACGGATTCTCCTTTTGTCTTTGGGCAAGTTCTTTGACCTCTGTTCTCTCTTTTAGAAAAGAGACACACAACTTTTGTGTTGGCTATAGAGGTTTTACATCTGTTGCACAGGAACAGGGTAAATATTGTGGCTTTAGTTTCCTACTTTAAGGGGTTAGAGGTGTCTAAGTCCCATGTGGATACGAGCCGAGATCACAAATATTGCCCGTTAAGAGAATTAGCAGGGAAACCTGTGCAATCTTTGCTTTCCACAGTGAAGGCTACCAAACAGAGACTATAGAAATTTAATGTATTCAAACATTGCAGTGCCGTGTGCAAGATGATATGATTTAAGGTAATGCATTTTAACACAGCATTATACACTTGCCAGAATGATTTTCCTTGTAGTTATAGTCCTGGTTTTAAAAGACAGTACATCAAGACACATGGTGAATTAACTTGACCGAAAGCTTTTTGTGATAAATAGCTGGTGCAGTGGTACACGGTACAACTGACCCAGGCTCTGCAGGGACAGCTTGCCTGCCTTGTATTTTGGGACATTACTGTGGGCTGGTAAAGAAAGATGATGGCTTGAGTCACGCATAATGTGCACGAGAAGGAAGCAAGCATCCACCTCCCTGGCTCCACGGGCAGTGTTTCAAGGTATACTGGGGAGTGAGGTGGTGGCCACAGACTTGGAGGCTCTGTCAGGGCAGGGGAAGGCAGCTGCCCTCTGTGGTACCAGTTGCCCCAGTAATGGCATAAAAGGGGAATACAGGCCTCTGGGAAGCACATCCCCACACCACTGCCAACCTCCCGACTTTCTGAGTCACAGGGGCTGAATTTGTGCAGGGAAGCGGCCAAGAGGCTGAGGACTCTTGCCTGGCAGCACTGGGTTCTCAGCTCAAGCTGCCCTAAGGAGCCCCATTTTCGGGGGAGACTTCCCCTGCAGTGGGGCTCGTCCAGGGTGTTCCTTTTAGGGGTAGTGTCAGGACTGCGATGATGGCATCTGAGTGCCACCCTCTAAAGGCTAGAGAAGTCTGCTTTCTGCAGAGAGCATGGTAACCCCCAGAAAAAAACAGTCTTTTTCAAATCAACAGTCCTCACAGCTTGCATCCAAATCCAATGGAATACTAATTATCACCAAAAGTACAAATCTAGCAAACAACTGTTTTGGAAAAAGTGATTTATCTGCCTAAGCAGCATTATTAATTATCAGTTTATCAGTAGCTCAACATAAAACACATAATTATATCAGTGAATCATTTAATAATTAGGGCACAAGCTAATTGCCATCATTCACCAGCAGAATAATATCTCCGTGAGGCAAATAATGGGACTCCAGTGGGATAGAGGTAATCTTAACACACTTCTTCAATTAATGAAGTCAAAACTATAAAACCAACATAATTACAGTGGTCAACAGGAGTGTGTGTGTGTGAGCGTGGGGTGGGGAAGAGTTTTGACAAACTAATGGCAGTAAATTAGCAAAATTTAAAGATTTCCCAAAATACTCATGTTCTGAGGAAAGCTATATTTTGAAAAAAGAAAAAGAAAGGAGAGAATAAAAAGTTGGAATGGAATAGAAGTAAATGCTTATCACTGAGTTATTCTGGGAATAATCTGTGGTGAAATGAATGCCTGATATTTATGGGCTTTCCATAGGGACAAAAAGAATTTATGTGTGGTCAAAGCAGGGGTGAAGAAGCAAATGAAATCAGGTATTTCGTTATACCTGCTTTTTAGAGGTTTTTTTTTTCTGATTGCTGCTATTGCAACATAATGTCTGAATGGGGAGTTTGAGCACCAAACCACTCCTCAGACTGATGGTATTGACAACATGTATTCTGAAATTGTGAATTAGCTCTTCCCTGCCACTCAGCATCCTATGAAGGCAGGCTGAGAGAGCTGGAGTTGTTCAGCCTTGAGAAGAGAGGACTCTGGGGAGATCTTATTGCAGCTTTTCAATACTTAAAGGAGGTCTATAAGAAAGATGTGGGAAAAGTTTTTAGCAGGGCCTGCTGTGATAGGACATAGGGTAATGTTTTTAAACTAAAAGAGGAGATATAGACTAGACATAAGGAAGAAATTTTTTACAGTGAGGGTGGTGAAGCACTGGCACAGGTTGCCCAGAGAGGTGGTGGAAACCCCGTCCCTGGAAACATTCAAGGTCAGATTGGACGAGGCTCTGAGCAACCTGATCTAGTGGAAGATGTCCCTGCTCATTGCAGAGGGGTTGGATTAGAAAACCTCTGAAGGTCCCTTCCAACCCAAACTATTCTATGATTCTATGATCTTCAGATATGAAGATTGCTAAAAAAGGAATACTTAGGAGATTCTTTTCCTTTCCCTTCTAAATTTGAGTCTTGAAATTGCTTTCATATCACAGTTGCCAGATTTTTTTTTATTCATTCAGACTAGAACAGTGCTTTAAAAACAATAGCTGAGATCTCAAATATTCATGGGAGCTGGGATTAAGGAAGCAACCAGCACATGTTGTAGGTTGGCAGTAGCTGCAGGGACTGCTACACAGAGCATGCCAGGAAGCAATGTTCCTCCAGATCACCTCTCTGTGTCACATCTAATTCCCTGTGTCTCCATTGTCTTTGATTTTAACCGACATTAGGTAATGACACAGCCAAGTAATCCCAGATCAACTGGCTATTCAGAAGAGATTATCGGAGCATTCAGTTTATTTTCTTTCCACTAGTTACACTCCCATTTTGGACAGGTAGCAAACAAAAGAAAATTATCTAGATTTATTCTATTTATCTTTCAGTGTTTAACATGAGAGTGAGATTACCTTTATGTCTGTACTCAGTAGGAGAAGCAGGCAACTAGAGGCAACCCATGTGGGCTCATGGTAGTCCTACAGAGGAGTTTATTTTTTATGCTGGTTGCAGACTATGGCTAGGCTGCTTATAATGATCAGTCAAGTCTCAGGTTACGTGGACCCAGGCAGGAGGACCTATATCTGGTGAAAAAGGATGGATTTTCCGCTGACACTAATTTGGAAAGGGAAGGGTTGTACACCCATAAGTAACCTGGAGTTTTGTTGCACCACCTTTGCTAAACCACAGGCAACTCTATTGTATCTCCTCCTCCTACTGCTTATCACTTGCACTTCTATCCTGAGCCAAACTGGGACTCATCGTGTAAGATGCTGTACAAACACAGGGTGAGAGATGGCACAGAGCGACAAAGAGGATGAAAGGAGCACATGCTTTTGAAATGACCTGTCTGGGATGCTCTGTCATGGTGCTGGGACTGGTACACACCTCTATCTTGTTCAAGGTACATTCAGATACTTAAGCAATGTGAAAGACTTCTCATTGTGAGTGGAGGTAGTAGAATTGTTACTGTTAATTGGACTGTTCTTGGAAAAATCTGCTAATTTTCCTCTACCTTGTGTAAAGGTAGAGAAACAGAAGGAAAGCAACTATAGCAATAGAAATTACAGAGGTTCGGTCCAATTAAACTATTTCCTAATATTTTAGGTGGGAGAGATAAATGTGAAATGTAGACAGAATGTTAATAATCTAAAATTGGCTTTAACATTTAAATCAGAGCACTAAAAGCCTGACTAGGTCAACCTGTTTCAGACAAGAACTTTCCTTATAAAAATCCTCAGCAGACCTTTTGCAGAGGTGATGGCATATATCTAGCTGTGAGAACTGGAAGTCAATGAACCACAGGTGCTTGCTGGCTGGTAGCTGTTAAATCACCCACTCCCCAGGTGGAACTTGTCTTGGCATTAGCTTTAATAACAATAACAATGATATTAACACCAGTGACTGATTAACGGCTAGTTGGGATTGGAAGATATTTCCATTTTGTGATGACACTGAGGATTTAAAGATCAGTCTGAGGGCAGTGGATTGCTTACTCTTAAATGAGATGGGTAAGTGGTGATGCTGCTGTAGCAAGCATGTGGAGCTGTGTGTTTGGTTCCCTTGGCTTTCTCAAAGAAGGCTTGAGCACAGCATGGCAAGATTGGTCTAGGTGAAATTATTTATTCTGAATGAAAAAAAAAAAAACCTGGAAAACCATACAGGGAGAATAGCTGTCTGTAGTTAAACTGGAAGGGTCTGTTAAGAGGAATCTTAACAAGCTACTGTCCTGAAACTATCCAATATTCTTAACAGTTTGAATGCTATGACTATTAAGCTGTGGCTAATGTTGAATGAGGAGAGACTGCAAATGTGCTGGAGAACCAAGATGGAAACATGATTTGGAAAAGGAACTAGCACACAATTCAACAAGGTGAGTGTAAGGTGCTCTGCCTGACAGGAATAATCTGCAGTGAAAATGTAAAGGAGACACATGTTAGGTAGTGTTTCTAGAGAGAAGAACAGTGGGATAACAAAGAAAGCTGTTTCAGATTATGCAAGTAATGCAGATCTCATTCCAGGACATCAGAGACTGGGAAGGTTTTTTGCCGGCTGTTTGAGTTAACCATCCTTGGGACTCAGTAAAGCCTCACTGGAGGACTTAGGTCTGGTCACTGTATGTCAGGTGGTGCAGATGTTGAGAGCCTAGAAAGCCCTGTAAACCTGAAAACTACTACCAGGGAAGTTTAAAGAAACGAAGTATGATGAGCCTAGGGAAGAGACAGCCAAAGGCAGGCACGTATGTAACAGTGTCCTGCATGGAAGAAGGGAGAAAATTGCTTTTCCTGTTCATTGTGAAAAGGACAAGAGGTAATGGGCTTAAATTGTAGCACGAGGTAGTTATGTTACACACTAAGAAAAGCTTTCTAAGAGTAAGGTAGTTATGCACTGGAAACAAACGTGTGCAGAGGATGATGAGTTTTCATTGCTGGGGTCTCAGGGAACTAGGTAAGTGCACACAGGTCTGATGGGCAGGGAAGTAGTAGCAAAGTAGGGGGAGACTTTGAAGTGCTCTCAGATTCCCTCTCTTCCTTTTCCTCTGCGATTCAGTTATCCAGCAGAAATGTCAATTCTGAAAATGTTGCGAGAAACTTCTTCCTGCAGTTTGTGGTCTCTGCTTCGTATATCTAAAGGCTACAGCTTGGCTCTTGGATGTTTATTCCAGAGTTGAACTCCTGAAGCTTTCTTAGCATGGCAAAGCTTCATCAAGCATCCATGCGTGTAGGTGGGAAAATTAGCTAGCTAATTAACTGACAGTCACAAAAGAGAGCACAGAAATCAGTCACCTTGGAAAAGCATAGTCAGGCTTATCCATTAACACCTCTGAGGGGACCGTTTTGTCAGTGTTGGCACAGGGCAGAGCGAGCCAGTCGGAGGCTTTCCGTGCTGCGTGCTCAGATGTGCTTCTCCAAAGCGGGAAATCCTGACAATTGCCCAAAGAAGCTCTAATTGTATCCAATGTGCAGAAGATTTAAAATCTCCCTTGTCAGAGAACTAAACACAGATGCACTCAGAGAGGAGCATCCCCACCCTTCTGAACCCTCCTTCAGCTGTGTGTGATTTCTCCAGGAGAAGGAACATGAGGAGGAGACAAAACTACAGATCCTGGGTCATTAGATAACTGCTTGTCAGTCTGAAATATAATTAGCGTTATTCCTAAAGACTTGCTTATCTGTCATTCAGGTTTTGTGTTTAGAGGATGGTAATTAAGTGCTATGAATATGAGAAACTCATTGATCTGGTCACTCTTGTGCATGATTTGCACAGGCATTAACTTAGTCTGGCTTGGTCCATGAGCATGATTCAGTTATGCATATTATAATAATGATGATAACAGTAAAAATAATATAGTGAGCACTTATTTCTTGAGCAAAATATACTATTTATAAATGTATTTTGCACTGTTAGAAATGTTTAAGAAATGACTTTTTTCTCTTGAAATTCTGAATTTAAAAGGGATAAGTTACATTTTTTTTACCCTGCTTTCAATACTTTTCTCAATTTTTCCTCATTCTTTTTCTATTTCTACAGCATTAAAAAGATGTTTTTTAATTTATTGGTGTTTTTCAAGATCCTCTTTTCCCAGTTATTTCTTAGGGGAAGTGATATTGAAAAATATTATTATTAAAAAGAGACAAACCAGTACAAAATTATGGTTAAGGAAAGAAATAAAAACATATACAAATTCTTTTTCAAGGAAATGTAAAGAACAGACAAGATAAGATAAAAAGTATCTTCTGTTAGAAGGGCCAATTAAAAAAATATATATAGGAAAAAAGTGACTAACTTCAGCCTAACTACCAGATGTGAGTTGTCTGTTATATACTTGGGGATTAGAAGAACCCCAAAATGTTTCTTACAGCATTGGAAGGAGATACTTCTGGAGTGGAATTTAGCAGGCTCCAACTGTTTGTTACTGTGCCCTGATTTAAGATCAGAAGGTGATACCAAACCAAGCTGAAAATGCAAATCTATACATCAGAAGCAAACTGAAATGTTATTTGGTGATAAAACACCACCTGGTCTGCAAAAATACCAAAACCAAAGGCCACCCTGCCTTCTTCCTCCTACAAATACTTTAATCACTGCGTAAGTCATTAAAGGCCACTTTCATTTTCCATTCCTCAAAACCCCTTGCTCCAAACCAAAAACCTATGATTAGTCCTCAGCTTTAAAATTTTGCAGATGTTCCTATGCTTTCCTGATCTGAAGCCATAATGAGCATTTGACATCTAGGACAAATTCTGCAGTTAATAAACAGTATGTGATACGTTATAAGAACATTGATATCCATCTTGCTTGGATAGAAGAGAAAACAAGATGAGGGGAAAGCAATCTTACTGCAGTAATATCTTAGGTAGTGGCAGAGTAAAACAGTGAAAATACTGGCATAGCTAATGCCTCTTTGTGCTATTATTCCCACTTTTGTAAGTTTGCCCCCGTGTGAAAGTTTTCTCCTTTAAAATGGGCTGGCAAAGATAATCCATTAATTCAACAGCACTGGAAAGTTAACATTTTTTCCCTTCATTAGCAAGTTCAAAATTGCATTTTATTTCCATTTTGATGAGATTTTTATGAGTTAGAAGAGATGAAGTTGAACCCCAGGAGCTTAATGGACCCAGAAAGATCGCAGATACAGGATTGAATTCAATGAACCATGAGGAGTTTAGTAAATTAATTAAATTTAAGAAAATAATGATTTTTTTTGTCTGCTGGATTAAAAATGCTAAAACGCAATGAAAAGTTAATTTAATGCTAAAACTTTTCCCCTAAATTTATTTCACATTGCTATTAAATAACTTCTGCAAAGCTTACAAAGTAGTGAAAAAACAGGATAGAAGACTTAGAAAAAAAAATTATTAAACTATTTCCTGATTTCCTACTGCATCTTGAAATGATGTCAGTCTAAGGACTGTCATTCAGAGGTGTGAATAGCCTACTTTGAGGTGTCCATCCGGTTTCCCAGACCCACATTTCCCCTGTAGCTCTTAGCTTTGTCTTGTTCCAGGAACAGCTCAGCTGCTTATTTGGAGTTCGTAGATCAATATGTTTACACGTGTTTGGGATGTAAAGCCTTGAGGTAGCTCATAGAGCTACAAGACCTGCTAGAGTCAAAAACTCAGGTTTCCATTTCCAATTGAAAAGGCTGAAGAGTTTAAATTTGCTTATTAAGCTTTTTGTGTCCCACCTGTAAGATGGTTTGTGACATCCGGGAGAAGTTTCTTCTCCGCTTGGATCTACCCAGAGTTAGCCCTTTGCAGCAGTTCTTATGCTGTATCACAGACAAATGAAAAAAATCCAATCTCAAGGACTATCTCCAGGCACTTTTTGGAGATGAAAACAAAAAGACGGCAGCTCCTGAAAATAAACATCAAAATGCTGAATGAAGCTTACTTGCCACCTTACACTCCTCAACCCAAACAGATCTGTGAACCTGGAAGATCAGTGAACATGTAGGAACAAGTGATATTTTAGTTCTCAGTAGCTTGGTGCTTTTCTTTCTATTTTGTCTTTTCACATACTATGTCAGATGTAGCAGAGCCAGCTCTTCCCATGTCAGCTGCCTGAGCTGTAATAAAGCTAACAACACAGATAATTTCAGCAATTAGCAGGAGGATGTTAGTGTCTCTGTGGAAACGGGCATAAGAAAACCTGTCAGAAAAAGTAAAAAAAATAATTCTGAAAAAGTAGAATTAAGTCAATTTCCCTTCCTGTTTTTCTTCCTTGAGGGAATACCATTGCAAAGAATGACATTTCAGAAGCTTGTCATTATTGATAATATGACAGAGTTGGCTGTGGTCATTGGAGGAATATGGCTTTATTCTTGATCCAAAAACAATGCATGAATTTCCTTTAAAAGAGCAATTGGCTTTGTCCTGTGATTAATGACCTGCCACTCAACAGCACCTAACCAATATTCAAGGCATGGCATCCAACAGAAAATTAATCGGAGAATGAGAACTGGTGTGACCAAAACCAGAGAGGAAACCACCTAAAGCTTATCAGCAGAATTTTGAGTTGAAATCAATCAAATGGTGTCTTCAAATCTGATTGACAATCTCCACACGGCATTGCTCTTCAGTGGTGTACAGGTAGAGATGGGCTCCAAGGTCATTTGGTGTTGCTGAAATCTTACAGAAACCACCTAGGAATTACAGTAGTTGACCATGAGTACCAGGTATCACTGAGCTCATAATGCTCAAGGGCTGTGTGTTCATATGGCATGAGCTAATGATGATGACTGGAGGTGTACTTGTGCTTCTTGAGGAGATAAAGGTAAGATGCTCACTTTAAGATGCATGCAGGAGATGTGGTTGAAGATGACAGCATATGTTAAACAAACGATGTAAGGATTAAGGAATTGATTATGGATGTAGGAAAAGGGGGCATGATTTGGATGCATTGGACATGGACTTCTGGATGTCTGGATGTCACTGTGTATGCACTGTGTATCCAGTCATGGATGCACCGTGTCAAGCTTAGTTCCTGCCATTCTGCAGGAGTGGCAAATCTAGATTTGAATTTGTCTGTGGTTCAAAGCAACTGAGAGATTTGGGGTTTCAGTCTGTGGGATTCTGTAGAAGTCACTTCTTGCTAAGTCCCTCATGGAATAGCTGTAAATGAGTCAAAGTCATTGGATTTCTATCTGTAACCAATGAGAGGGGAAGAATCAGAAAGGGAAAGGTGCTGACAGTTACAATTTAGTTGTCCTTAGTGTTTGGTGTGGTGGTGTGTTGTGGGGCTTTTTTGGGGTGTGGTGTTGGTTGTTTTTGTTGGTGTTTTTTTTGTTTTTTTGTTTTTTTTTTTTTTTTTAAATTAAAACAACTTTTTGATAGCTGGCATTTTCTCCCTACAAGTGATTTGCAGAGCATGGTCAAGGCATCTCTTGACCCTTTGGAGCACAGACCCTTCTCTTGACCTTTGGGACCATCATCCTGGAGAACAATTTTACTCCTTTTGAACAGCTGATTGTTGTGTGGGCAGGAGCATGTTTGCCTGTGACATCTCAGCATGGATCAGGAGGCACTGAATCCCATCAGCCCCTCTCATTCTATTGAGGAGGAAGGAGAAGGCCCCCCGCGTTTCTAACCGCAGTCAGTGCACTGTCCTTTACCAGATGCCGACTGGCTTACTTTAGATTCACTGCTGTGAACAGAGTGCATTAAGACTGTGTTTTCTCATTGATTCCTACCATTAGGAATTTAAAGCTCATACTGCCCCCAGCCAAAATCTTTATTACACATGTGGATGTCCTTTTGAGCAAGGAAATGTACTGCAAAAGTTACAGCTATTTAAGACTGTGTTTGGAAAAGACAGTGCTAGAACGTTAGTTGCTGCTGTTTTCCACCTCAGTGTTGCACTGCATCGTGCCAAACTCAGTGCTGTGGGTTGTCTCAGCTGCATGGTGTTGGGTTGCAGCAAAGCTCGGGTTGGAGCTGGGCATGTCTAAGCTTCCTCTAGTTTGTTCTAAGTGAAAATTAGATGTTTGCGATTCACTGTTCTATACTTAATGTCTTTTGCAATAAAATGTATTGCAGTACAACATCCCAACAGAAGCAGATCTTCATTCCAGAGGCTGGAGTCTTATATCACCTTGCAGAAGCAACAGGCTTCCTTCTCTGCTCTTGTCATTTCTCACAAACATGGGGCTTGTGACCTCCCATATGAGAAAGAGACTGAAGGAGTTGAGGACACAGGTGACTTGTTAATTCTTGCCAGAAGTATGATATCATTGATTCAAAAACCAGGACCTCCAAGGACAGCACCTTTTCAAGCCTTATCAAGTAATTATAGTTCAGAAGATCCTGTTTCCATGGTGGTGTAGGGCATCATGGAACTACTCCTCAGAATGAGCATATTAAAACAAATTGTCTAATATCTTATATCAAATCAGTACTTTAATTGCTGCAAAGAGATTTGAAGCACTCTGTGGCAATTTGGAGAATGTTTCTGAGCTCTGTTTCTGAATTCGCTTTGATAGTGGGAGCTCACTATGTGGATTCTTGTTCTTTTAAAAACTCTGGAGCTTTTGCCTTTTTTTGGCTTTCATTTGCCTCCCAGCTGGGAAAAAACTAGAGAAAAAGGAGACATTTTTATATTGCTGGACCAGTACTAATACAAGGTTAGCAATGAGGAAGATAACTTTGATAGTCATCCATTAAAATGAAGCCTGCTTGACAACAAGATACCTGAATCTAAGATGAACCATTCTTTCAAGTCTAGACTCTTGAGGGAGGCAGAAGAAACTAAACAATGAGTCAGATACTGAGAGATTTTAACCACTTGCTAAGGCTTGTCAGGGAACACCATGACTATAGAGAGTGGAGATTAAAAATGCCCTCTTACCAGCCATGCCTGAGGAGGTTTGAGCAGGGGATGTCAGTTGAAAGAACAGTCGTACTCCTATTCAGAATGGGGTGGGTTCCTTGTCCCTTGTAGAAATCTTATCTAATATCCAGAAAATGCTCTTGGCCCACCTTGTGATGGCTAGGAAAGTGAGGAAATGAAATGCATAGAAACACACATTATTCTGGTAAGAACTCTGTTGTACTAGCTTGAACCTAGAGCATAGAGATCTTGAGTTGTTCATGTGCTTGCATTAATGTGTGTCATCCAAATAGCCTGGCTCAGAATCAGCATGAATGCAGTCTGGAAAAGGATTGCCTCTCAGGTTTGGGGAGTCTGAGGCAATTTGACTATTGGATCCCTTTTATACAAAGGACTAACAAAGTTCAGAAAATGCAGCAAAGGTGTCAAGGAAGGAGCCAGAATCACTTTCTACATAAAAGATCTTGGGATCGGCCACATGCCATGTGGACATGAGTTCCTTGGCTGTGGAGCATTAGGGGGGCTATAACATGTTGCTTAGAATCTAAGCACAGTAAGTCCTGCTATTATGTACTCCTGCAAAGGTGGTTTGAAGTCATCTCACAAAATGAACAAGAGTGCTCCTTTTCTACTGTAATGCTGGCCTGGCTTCCTCAGTCTTTGCAGACCAAGCAGTGCTGTCTGCCTGGTGTGTGAAGACTTCCAAAGCAGGGTCCCTCAGCTGCAATATTACCATAAGATGTTTTATTCTTATCAATGCAATAGCCACATGATAGATTACATTCATTCTCATCCAGGTTAAACTGAAAAAGGGGCTGGGGTGTGGTTTTCGCATACCACTTCAATTTACCCTCTCCTGCCTTCTGAATATTTACTAGCAATTGTCAAGTACTGCAGTCATGGAGGTTGTGCTCTGTTTCTTGCTCTCCTTTTATTTTCCAGATGAAGAATAGGAAAGCATTTTTTTAAGCCATTTATTTATTTTCAAATGCACCACTATCTTCCTGCAGAGTGAGAAGTAATGGATAGAAACTCCAATAGACTATTATCAGACTGATGCTGAGAATAAAATGGGATGGATAAAGCTTTGATGGAGTCCTGAAAGCATCTGTAACTATTTGTAGCTTAGAATTATACCTGCAGATTACCCAGATCTCTTAGCATGTGTTACAATACCTACCATGACCCCTACCACTTACTGCATCAGGCTTCCTTACTAGTGAGCAAGATTTTGCAGTGAAGAAACAAGCCTGTCTCTTACTGGAGTCACTAGGAGTTTGACTAGTCTAAGACCAGTGGGGTTTGATTTAACATCTCCAGGTACAGAAAGCAATGGACCTGGCATCCTCATGTTGTGCCTGTGGCCCTTGGGATGAGGGAAGGAGCACAAAGATCTTTAACACAACACAAATCATCCAAGACATGAGCGGTAGGGACAAGCTATAGCCAGAGCTCGAGACTTTGCCCTCATTTTCTTATGGATTTTCTTATTGGGCTAATCGCTCACAAGCAGACAGCTGCCATGCTCTGGTGTTAGGCCTTTCTGCCCTTGCTGGGGAGGCAAACCAGCCACAGCTTCTGCAAGGGAGAGAGACTCACAAGGTGGATGCTCTGTATGTGTCAGTGTCTCCAGAGCCTGAGGTTTGTCCTGGGACAGAGCAGAGGGTGGCGGGCAGAGAAACCCTTGTGATAGGGAGCCAGATAGGGGTCAGAAGGGGTTTAATTGCTCATACAGGCAGAAAAAGGGACAGCACATATCTGCAGAACACTCTCCCCTGCTCTGTCCTACAGTGGTCACACCACTCCCCATCCCACTCGGTGCATGCAGTGGCCGGTGCTGGGGTAAGACACTCTTTAGAGGTGAATGGGCAGGACAAGCCTGGCCCTCTCCCCATCCTCCCCATCTGCCTGCAGCCCCGTGGCTGTGTCAGGGAATAGCACAGCGCTGAAAACTTGTGTCCTGGGGCCAGAGGGTCCCTGTCTGTCCTTGGGCAGTGAGGAACTAGGCCCCGAGGAGAGGGAAACGAGCTGTTAAGTTACATGCAGCACACTTGCGACTGTTCTTTATATTCCATACCCCAGTGCTTTAGCCAAAGTAATTTAAATGTCTCAAGCTCTGGTGCCCCCATCACTTTTCCTGGCACATTATTTTGCAGGCTAACTCATCTCACCATTTGCATTTTTTCCAAGTGAAATTCAGAAGAAATTTCCCCTCCCCTTCCAATCTCTTAATTTCACTGAATGCTTTGCTACATACTTCCCTTTCCTTTCAATGTCTCCTGTCTCCTCTCTTGTTCCTTTTGTATTGCCCAGATGGGACGTGGCACCTAGTGTTTTCAAAATACTTAAGCACAGAGGGGGTGGGTTACTTGCTTAAAATTAGGTCTTGGCAATATATCCATGGCTAAGGAACTAATCCAGGTTAGAAAACCACAGACTGCTTGGCCACTAGCTTCTTTCATCCCACTATTCACTTCCATGTTCTTTACCACCTTAATCATCCACAAAGTATTTCTGAAGGGAATTGAGAAGAAAATTCGTGGTGTGCTGAGGCCGTGGCTGTGAGATCCATGCAAGTATGAGGACCCTATTCACACTGTTTAGCATTTAGTGTAAGGGCAAGAAACTATTCTCTTTTTATCTAGAAAGGTGTCCTAGACATCCCCATTTTTGTGCACATAATGAACATTTTTTGGATCTGATTCAATCATTAGAGAAGCTACTGTTTTCATAGGATTTGGGTGTCTTTCAAAGTAAAAATCAACATAGGAAGAGTGTCCATGTAGTTTTAGCACACAGATTTTTACAAGACTAAAGGAAACAATCAAAGCAATTCCTAGAAATTATGGAAGTTATGTTGGGCAATAGGGACTATTGATTTCAATACTGTTGTATGGAAATGAGAAAGGCTCATAGGCAACCTGTGACAACCAAACAGATTAGTGTTATTTACAAACTGTAATGGCATCCAAATGCTTTTTTTTATTAGGATCCCTTGAAACAGAGATTGCAGTGGTGGGTTTAAAACTATGAGCATTTTAGGCATACTATAACCTATGGGTTTAATAACAATAAGTCGTTTTCTCTGGCTGATTTAAAACCTACTTGTCCCATAAACATATGGTGGATGGTTTTAATTAACACCTCAACAAAAGCAATTTTTCATGTGGGGGGACTGAAGCGTGGGTTGCATTTGAAGTTATATCTGGCAAAAGGAAATCTTTTCGTACTTGTTCTTTTCTCAGAACATAATTTGTTACTGGACCTCACTGACACTAGACATCACCCATGAGAAGAATTTAGTAAGAAGAACAGTAATATTTTGACAACTTATAAACTCTCCACTGCACATCTATAGTGTGGGAAAAAAAGTGTTAGGATATCAGTCCTCATGCTTTAGGGCATAACACCTCTCATTAATGAGGGCTTGGCCAGAAGATGTATTATTTCAGTTTTAATGTATAGCTCTCCAAAAAGCTTCCTTTGAAGCTGCCAGTGTTTCAGATATAGGAACACAGGTGACAAGGAGCCCTACTGTGAGCCATATGGCAAGTTGCATTTGATGGAATCTTCATTTCCTTTGGGAAAAATATAAAGAAAAGAATCGGGACTTTTGTGGTGCTCCATACAATGCAGTAGAGCCTAACCTATAGCCAGTGCTGCAGCATTCATTGGATCTGCGCATCCTACTGCAAGACAGTCTTGGGGAATGAGTGCTTAAACTAAAGGGCTTCTTTCTGAAATAGCTTGGGGAAAACATGTCCCACGTGGAGGCCTGGAAAAAGCATGTCTGAAATGAGTTGCTTGCTATGCTAAAGAACCAGTTGAAAGATTTCCTCTGATATATTTTCCTGTCTACCTCCCCAAATTAGTTATAAACTTTTTCTCTGCTTGTCCTTGAGAAATAGTGTTGCAGAACATGACCAATTTTTTAGAACTTTCATCTAGTTTATCGCTTTATTTTGTTCTTGGCAGTTAGTAAGCTTTTTGTTTGTTTGTTTGGTCTATGACCAATGCTGTTCTGTATCACAAATAGCTCTTTTCTTTGCAGTCTTAATTTCCTGGAAGAATCTGTAATGAGCAAGCATTTTTTTCTTGGCCTTCACATTGCTCTTCAAACAAGCCAGGTTTCACAAAAGATGTAGACTTCATAGTTTGTACAGTCTCAGCAACCTGTATTTTAGATGTGTTTCTGAGTCATTGTTTTGAACATGCTCAGGGGACATAATGACCCTTCTTTTTTAGTCACATCCCTATCATCTTTGACTATTAAAATCCAAATCAAACTCAATCATATTTGGAAGTCATAAGGGAAAGGGATCTAATTACTGCACAATGAGAAAACTTATGTTAAACACCTTATTTTGGCTATTAGGCCCTCCTGGGGTGCCTGGTGAAACCATGTATGTAAGGCTGAAGAGAGAAGTTAAGCAAATACAAGCCAGCTGTCTGGGGAGTTTATAAATGGTTGCTTGGTCTTGATAAGTCAAACAAACAAAATAATTTTCTATATTAGCCTCTTAAAGAAAAGATGAAGGATTTTCTTCATAACAGTCTCTACAATTAGAGGTTTGAATACCCTGGGGATACTCTAATGATACCCAGAAACAAGATAGACAAAAATGGGATCACTTCAAGAAAAAAAGGGAAAGGAAATGCTATTTGTATTTGTAGATATTCTCCTTCTTGGCATCTGTTTTATCTGCTACCGTAACTCGGACAACTGTATCATCTGAGCACGGGAAGGCAATTTGGGTGAGCATAGGAAATGCTGAAGGGAAAACAGGCAAAGAAACCTGCACAGTCCTGAAAGTCTATTTGAAATTTCTCACGGCACAGAACAGGATGTACAGCAAAGTAGTACAGATGCATGGGTTCATGGTCATGTTAACATTTGGAAATGCAAAGCAAACAGTGAACAGTAATTACATTTGAAAACAGCAAGCGTGTCCATTGATCTGAAATCAGAATTTCTGTCTGTCTTTCATCTTGCTTATTGCCAGCTTCCGATCATGGAGCAGTTCAGTGTTATCCTGGTATACAGGAGAGTTCAGTTCAGTTATTGCTGACTCTCACTTCTATGGCTCGGTCAATTTACCTTGTCTTTTTTTTTTTTTTAATTATGGAGATAATATTAGCACTTTCTCATTTAGATGGCATTAGAATTCTTTGGGTGCATTATATATCTTACTGTTTTTCTGCTTAGAGCTGGACACAAGTGGTGTTTGACCTTGGTTAGGACATACATTTTCTCCTTTATTGGTTTCTTACGTCAGTACTCCTTTGGAGTTTTTCCAAGATTTTTCTCATCTCTTTTTGCTACATACATTGTGTTGTCGCACTGTTTATATATTAATTTAATATAATGTAACATTTACTGGTGAAAACTTAGTTTCCTTTCTCTATGTATCCGTATGTCTCTGTTTAAAATATACTTCTTTTAAATTACAGCTGGATCATGCCAAGAAAGTCAATGGGATTTCTCTTCATGGGGAATAATCAGACCCATTTGTTTTATATAGTGTTTTACCCTTTCATAGTGACGATGGAGATGTAGCTGTATCAAAAGCAAAATGAGGCTACTGTTTCAAGGCACATTCAATGAGCAGGTAGAAGTGAAGGAAAACTCTTTATTCATTGGAAAATGAGAGAATTTATACAGGACCGCACAGGATATACATATCTAGACTTGCAAAAATAACTCTGCAGGAGTTGTAATGACCACCAGCCATCAAGACCATGGGTTTATGAGCCATATCTCCATTTTTTTCTAGCATGAACAATCATTCAACTTGTACCCGATTACAAGTTGTTGTTTTCAGATATTGGCAACAGACAGCAATATGGGTATATATTGTATGTGCATGTCAATAAAACCTATTTAGAATATGGTTTCATTTCCTTACTGCCACCTACTAGGAAATAACAGAACAAGTATGAAGTTTAACAGCTGTCCCCATGATCAGAAAGTGATTTTCATAAGGTTTTGAAGAGACACCCAGAGAAAACATTGATTCATGTTCAGCCTTGTAGCAAGCATACAGGGAGCCTAGATTGATAAGGAGCTAAGACTGGTAAATCATAATGTAAATAAAAGCACTATTTTTCATGCAGCTTATTTACAATGGCTTTAGTATGCTACATTTCCAGGGAAATATATGTTTCTGTCAGGAAACTTCAGGGGAAGTAAATGAGTTCGAATCACATGAATAGGTTTAAATGCCATGGCTGAAATTTAGTAAACTATTTTGCACTATCTCTTCTTCTTCATTAAAAGTGGAACATTTTTCTCTGTCTCTTGAGTACTTAATAATAAGGCCGGATTACCCAGTGGGACACTGGGTAGGAGCAGCATCCTTTAGCTTTTCTGAAAAATCTCACACTTTAACATTAATTTCTCATCATGAGTCAGAATCTGACTCTGAATCGATATGTAATGGAGTCTGGATCCATGAATATTCTTGCTAGTGTCTATTTATCTGTGTTTCTTATAGTTGGGGACCCAATTACCATTGCAGGATCTGAGCAATTTCCACAAACAAATTAAAAGCATGAATATATTTGGAGCTTATGAAGTCTCCGATTTTCTCTTGCCTTGGGGTCCAAATTTTGCTTTGGGAGAACAATACCAGCAAGAATTTGGGAATGGCAAAAGACATTTGCTTTATGACCTCAAAAGATGACTGTTAGGGTTTTACAGAGGTAATGTGCTTATACATTCCTGGCTTCTAGTGTCACACAGAAGTGACAGGATTATATGACAGTGTGGGACACGTGACTATAACTGCATTTCTGGCTTTTCATGACACTGTAGGCACGTGCAACTTGATGTGACCTGCAGAAGTCACCACATTCTTCTGGCTGCAAGAAAGTAGAATAAGCTATGCTTAGGTCATCATCTGACAGGTGTTTATGCAACTTCTTAAACACTCTCTGAGAAAGGAATCTCACAACTTTCCTAAGGAAAAGTGAACAGCTTCCTTAATAACCACATTGAAGGATCTTCCTCTTTTCTGCTTTTGGAAACATTTCTTGCATGTTGTAATGCAATTCTTTCATTAGGCCTTGCATTTCACACATTAGTTTTAGGAATTAGGATCTCATGAGCTACCAGACTTTGAGAACCACAGGATATTGGTCAGTTCCAGAACCTGTAGTCCAAATTTTTTCTTCATTTTTTTTTTTTTTTTTCACTTGTACTGTGTATTTATGCTTCAGATTGTCAAAATCTATGCTCACCATTGGAGTCCTGTTTTACAAGGTGATGAACAAACCTCTCAGTCTCAAGAGAACAGACAGCTGCTGGGGACTGAGATAAAATAAACAAGGCAATACTTTGTGCAGTTCAGGCAAATTTGAACTTTGCTTTTCTTTGTGTTCCTTTTTTTTTTTTTTTTTTTTTTTTTTTTTTTTGTTTTGGAGGAGGGGGGAGTGGGGAGGGGCCAAATTGGGAAACAGACACAAATCTGGGGGAAAGCTAAGTAGAGATGGTCTTTCAGATTTCACATCAAGAAAACCTGTCATGTCCTTACCAACTGTACAGATCAGCTGAATCTAGTAAATCTGGATAATCTTTATTCTTTGCTAAAACCTTTCTACCTGGATAGGAATGGCTCTCATGCTCCTTGCTACAAGACCATCTCACATACACTAAAAACCTGAAGCTACTAATGGCATACAGTAACCAAACCACATGTGAAACATTTTTAACTCATTGTGAAGACATATTGTACATGTACCAGCCAATTCATGATTACCAATTAACTTTATGTGAAAGGTACTAGGATTTTATGAAGATCAATGACATAATAAAATCCATACTGTTACTTAGGATGGGTGGATGGTTTCTGAGTCTTGAATGGACACGAGTGATAATGGGGTCTGACCAGCTGTGCAATTATTCATCAAATGTTCTCATCTACATTTTTCAGTGAGGAATCATTGTGGATTCAGTAGATATGAGAGTTTTCCTTGAACTGATAATACTTGCATACTCTCTTTCACTTTTCTAGACTGTTTTATTTTCTTAAAACTTGTGGGCAGCACAGACAGGCTTTGTTATCGGGGTTCCTTGATGATCTTCCTTTTGTGTACTTCTGTAAACACCTAATACCTTTGTCAAATTGCATTTAAATTGGCCAAGGAGTGAAAAGCTCTTTGGGAAACAGGAAACTGATCCATAGAGATGCATCCCCCCCGCCAATATAACCATGTAAGTTTTTTTCCTAGGAGACTGTCATGCTAAGAAAGAGGCTAAAGGGAAGTAAAGAAAGAGATATTTCTGAATTACCACCATTCTCAGCAGCCAATAACCTTAGGAGTTTTTGAAGCTGCAGCTATATTTGTTACATATTTAGTCTCTCTCCCAGATGAATCCTTCCCTACAAGAGCCCACTTCCACCTGTGGATTAATAAGTACTTTACTACACAGGAACTCAAGAAATGTGTATATATTCATTAACTAGAGCTCAAAAAAGAGACAGCATTTTCAGGTGAATGATTAGAAAGACCAGGAGGTAATGGCTATCTGCAATACTAGTCCCTCTATGCTTTAGTTGAAAGTCATTGTCCTCGGTTGTATATGATAAAAATTAATGACTTTTTCTATTGGCTCTAGGGTGAAGCAGACACTAGAGAGTTCAAATAATCTTTCACAGAGTGATCACTCGGCAGGAACAGGCACAAATTAAGATATAAAATGCAGGTTAAAAATGGCCTTCCTTTAGATCTTCAAAAGCGTGGACATGTAAGATGGGATGAGCCACGGCTCACCTACCTTTGCGCCCATTTTAGTTGATCTGAGTTTCACAAAAGACTGCAAAGTCCATGCTGAGGGTCCTGAACTTCCCCCCCAATAAAACTCATACATTATAAGACCAGCTGAAAATGAAGGACTCTTGCTTGAGAACAAGAAAGTGGAGAGGCATACACGAGGAAGGTGATACATGAAAGTGAGAAGAAAAATGGTCTTTGCCACAGGGTAAGGACTTTTTACTCTGATTTATATAGATCTGGTTATAATGAGGTGTTGACTTATACCTGAGATGTCTTGGTTACTCCAAAACAAACAAACAAAGTTCATCATTTGAAGGCGAAAAAAAAAAAAAAGTAGTACTATTTTCAATGCGCATAATAAAGCTATGCAACTTATTGCTTCAAGATACACTAACATCTTAGCTTCCACTCCAAATGAAAAACATACAGATTCTTTACATAGTTCATGGAAATGTTCAAAATTACATAAATTGATGCATAAAAGTGAAGAATAAATAAAAAAGTTTATGAATTATGACATAAGCTAGCATTTAATGGGTAGGGGTTAGAGAAGGTAAAGCATAATTGTCAACTGTGAATTCTCTTACACTTTCCTCCTGAGAATACGGTACCAGACTATGGTGCCAGGGACAGGATACTGTACTAAATGGTCCGTAATTTCCTCCAGCAAGATGATTTCAATATTTCCAGTGATGTGGTCTGACAATGAATAAAAAGCATGTCTCTCTCAATCTTGCATGAAGTGGGAACTGGCTGCTTGCTCAAGTACAATGTAACTGCAGCACAAAATGGTACAGTTTCCAAAATGCACAATGTTTAATAAGCAATGTGATGCAGAATGCAATAACTATTAATAAAGCCACTCTATTGAATTGATTTTAGCACGATTAAACTTTTCTTTACCTTATTTCACAGTCCATTTGAAGTGTTCTATTTTTCCTTTAATGGCAAAGGAAAATCTGAGCTTTAATAAAACACAGCAGCATAAATTCAAGGCAGCATATGGCACAGATGAAGAGAAAGCATTATCAGGAAAAAGACAACAGCACCAAAATCAGAAATCCAGGCTGTGACACCATGTAATTGATTTAGGTAGAAGAACATCTGTACACAGTGAGCAATGAGAAACTGTCAGCAATGGGCCAAGTTACAGTTTTTCACGGTTTTCAAGAATATGGTCATGCAAATAAATACATCTTAGTGTGTCCTGGTTTCAGCCAGGACAGAGCT
>KL283803.1:10681-56661 GCA_000699545.1 Podiceps cristatus
TTTTGAATTACCACTGTGCATTTTTTTGTTTTTTTCCCAATTAAAAGGCAGCTACATATTATTCATGCAAAATGAATTAAATTAATACATCTTAATTACCCCACTTTTATAATCTAAATATCAACCTATTGCAAATTTATTCAGCAAGCTACAGTTCATGAAGATGAGTAGGATCTCTCATAATGTTTCACTGCTCCCAACAACTTTCAGGCAAGTTTACTTCTATGTCCATGAAGACACATTGGCACACATGAACATCAATGTCATGTTTGTCGAAGAAACTAGTCACAATGAATGGAAAGGGAACGTTTTCAAGCACCAGAATCCCAGAGCAAAAGGATTAAATTATTTTTGCTAGTGAAAACAGAGTCATGAATGAGAAGTGAAACGAAGACTCATAGTAAGAAGAATTGTAGCTGCTATCCTCTGCTACAGTAAAGAGGCAGAAAGGAATGGGGGCGGGGGAGAATCAATTTTCATGCTGTATTTCCTAGGAGCACATCATTCCCATTAAAAGAATAACATCAACTTGAAAGTCTCACTCCCACCTTTTTTTTTTTTTTTTTTTTTTTTAACCATTGTTACTTTAATATAACTAAGTGGTAATGAAAATGTAGTAAGTTGCTAAGATCTGGAAGAAATGAGAGGGGAAAAACAATATCCTTTTCCCCCCAATTTTATTTTACATTTGGAAGCATTTATCATATTTCCCCAGCATAATCCATTTTGCATGTATCTTTTCGTGTGCTGAAGAAGATTCTTCTTCTTCCAACTAGTAAGTACAATTACATAATCACAAAAAATGACAAGACAACAGGCAGGTGTAATTTATCAAACTGAGACAAGATTTCAAGTTGGTGGTGTTTCTTTAATGTCTTACAGGTGTAGATTCAAATTTTTTACCTGGTATTGCAGATGTTATGAGACAGATTTAAAGTGATAGGAGTTTCAGATGGAAAATCATTTTGTGAAATATTCTCTCCTAAAGAAAAGAATGACTGTGAAAATCAAGGATCCTAAAAAAAAAGTACGCACAGAATATGCAAACACACAAATAGAACCATCAATGGCATTAATCAAGCTTTCTCTCAGACCAGAGTATCGCTAACTGCATTAAGTTCAAAGTGTGCTAAGTCCACATGGTCTGAAACGTGTTTTATGACTTACAAGTGATTATCACACTTTTAATGGAGAGGCTCCCTGTTGCTACCAAATTAGTTTTGAGTTAAAAGTCGCGTACACGCAGTTCGTTACCTGTTAGATCGCAGGTTTGGATACATCACATACTATCTTTCGGTAATGTAAAGTTTTATACATACACAAATACACATGCAAGTACATGCGTATTTTTAAATTATTCAAAACAGCTTTTTTCAGGTACTCAAAGCTGGGTTTACTTATGTCACTTCAGCACTTCCTTTAAAATTTACTTCTCATGCTACATCAATCTGGATAGCGAAAGAGTTTAGGCTTTCAACTATTTTAATGATACTCAGGCATTCAAAAAAACCGCAGTAATGAACCACAGCTCCCATTTTTCATACTAGTCAAGTGCCTCAGCTCTCCTGGCTACTTATGCCTCAAATGCAGCGATCCAGTCCCAGCACCCTCAGACCTGAACTGCTTTCACACAGTCCTCACTCGTGGATTTTTTAAATAGCTATAGCATTTTAAAGATAATTTAAACAGAAATTCAAAGGCAGAAATTGCTTTGGCTACTGACTCTGAGTTCTCCCGTCTTTCCAGGAAAACTAACGGCGCAGCTTCCCCAGTGAGGAGCCTGACACACGCTTTCTCTGGCGCCTAACAATTCGTCTCCACAGAACTTGGGGTACTTTTTTTCAAGTATCAAGTTCTTTAAATCTCTCCCCATGTTTCTGAGGCGCCCTATAGAAGGCAAGTTACGTGCCCCATGCGACGGTACCCCTTTCCATTCAGAAGAAGGCTGAAACTCTGCCCGCTACTGCGCAGAGGCGATATTTGCAGAACTTACTGGATGGAAGAAAATGCCTGGTGGTAATCATGGGCTTTTTATCTCCATCTGAACTGCTGGTACTGCTCCAGCTACCCCAGCTCCCACGACTGGCACGAACGCTTCCCGATGAACTTCCACAATCTGAGCTTGAATCAGAACAAAACTTCTCCAAACACTTCTTTTTGGACCGTTGATAAAAGCTTTCTGAAGAAATTAAAAAAATCCAACACCCGCCCCCCCCCCCCCCCAAAAAAAAACCCAACAAAAACAAACAAACAGAAAAAGCAACACAAAACATTTAAGTCAGTCTTTCAGCTGAAGATTCAGTGAAGTCATCTGAAACATGAATTTACACAGATTCTCTGAGTTTACTGATAATAGGACAGAAAATAATATTTACTGATAGCCTCAAGATAAATGCAGCAGCCCCTACCATGAGGAGCTTCTGACCTGCGCGACATCCCCAGTGCAAAGAATGCAAGTCAGGGTTCAGGGCAGTTAGAGGCAGCAGTTTGAAATAGAAAGCCCATACGGCTCTTTGAAACATACAGTTATTATTTTAAACATGAAACGTATCCTGGCTGTAGGAACACGCATACTGCAAGGAAGGACAAATGTTGCAAGTAATGAATTCGTAAGTGACAGATTCTTCTTTCTTATCTCATCAGGGAGGCAAAGGACAACCCTATAAAGGCGATACCGTCTTAGCCCTTCTCCTCCCAGAAGCGGGGGCAAACAGCTGACTGAAGGCCTGCCGGAGAGGCAGGAAGCACCGAGGCAGCGCTGATGTTTGCACATGAGCTGCCTGTTCTAAAGGTGGCCTTTGCCAGGCAGGCGCTTCCGGTGACACCGGCTGCGATTCGCGTGCAGAGGCAGGCTCGGTCCTGTGCCGGGGAAGGATGGGTTGCGGCTCGGACTGACACACCTTCCGGCTACCACCACCGACCCACCCCCGGGGAAGGCACGCGGAGCCCTTCAGCAGCGAGCGGGTATTATTTCAGGCGCCGCATCGTGCCAGGTCTGCCGACTTCGCATCGGCGCTCGATGGGAGAGGAGCGCAAGCCTCTCAAGGAAAGAACACACCGCTGCTGCCACAGAGCCCACGTTACATTTCTTCCCCCGTTTAAGACCATGAAGATTGCGTACCTGTTTCTCCCTGTATAGACAAGCTCCCAGCTTTTTGTTCTGCTTTACAGCTTTCCCCGTTACCCTGAGGACACCAGGCTCTTATTCCAATATTCGCTCTCAGATCCGGCCTCTCAAATTCACTGCACATGTGCTTCAACTCACTCTGCTCAGGCACCCTAATACAACCACACCCAAAGAAACATGTTTGCATTTTACATTTCAGCAGCATTTTTCCTTTTCAAGCATTAAACACTGCAACTCAAATGGGCATCGAGGCAGGACATGGGGCAAGGAACGGGTTTAGAAGCCTTGTTCCCTAACTCTACAGAAACCTAAAAAAGCTTTCCAAAAATGCAATACTGCCCAGACTACTCCCTGCTTCTCACGGGGAGAAGCAAAACAACGCGTGTATGTTTAATTCCATTCTCTAATGCACTTCCAGAAAGCAACCAGATGTTACAGTGATAAGCAGAGTCTAGTGCTGTATGAAGATTCAGATATACAGAAATATGTGCCCGATGCCTAATCCACTGGCATAATTACAACTAGAATAAAACCATCATTTTAAGTAATCTGAAGTTTTTGCTAGTAAAACTGAAATATCTGGATCCACTATCGTGATCAGAGAGCATTAAGAGAAAACAAATAAAATTCAGCTGTCAATTTTCTAGAGGAAAAAAATGGCTACATCTTAACCCAGAAAGTAGCAACTGCTGAATCAGTTCAAGCAGCAGATACCGAATTTCAGTATTTCACTTCCATTTCTTTAATCCTTCCTACCTACAAAGGTGTGCATCCTGCAAAGACTTACACACACTGACTTCCCACACAAGGAACAGTAACTTGTTTATAATGAGTTATAACAGCACCTTCAGATTTACAAGATTACAGATTTTCCTTGTTAAGTCCACTGACCTCAACAGGACCACTCGCAATAAAAATTAAGTCTGTGAAGACTTTGTGGGATTGTGACCGTAATTCAAAGGGCTGAGGGAGGGGAAGGAGGCCGATTCTCTCCTCTTAAGTGTTTCCATTCTAGCAGCAGTTTATAATTGGTATTTGTTAACAACAATCCAAATAAATTAAAAAAAAAGAGCAGCAGTTTAGTTGACTTTAGAAATGCATTTGAACACACCTTGGGGGCAGAGTAAGTAACTTACTAAAGTGCTCTCAGTATTCTTTTGAGCCTAGTGCTGCTCTAACCTTTTTAAGCATTATAAAAAAAAATGCAAGCTGTTGTCCCTCTTCTATGTATTTCTCTTCCTCTTTCAAAACTACTAGAAGACAACATTCTCTTGGTTACTCAGTATAGCAGATGATTCTCCTGAAGGTGGAATTGTTTCAACAATTTTGTTTCCCTTTTTTCACCGAAGAGAATACACGGCTGGATTTTATCCAGACAATACACAGTGGGAAGGAAGCTAACCTTCCTGCTGTCAGAGACGGCAAATTCCAGACTACACCAGAGAGCACCACGGCTATGTGGAATGGTGTGTGTCTACATACATACAGATTTAAAAACTGGGAGAAAAAAAAAAAGTTGTGGGTTTTTTTTTTTTTGCTGGTGATACTTAGTACTGCACATTCTTGAAAATAAAGGCTCAGACCAGGATTAAAGTGTGTTTATGTAAATAGATAAAATAATCCTGCCCAATGTACTATGCAAAGCTCACAGAAAACCAGAAGAAACATTACAGCAGCTCTGGATTTCTTCATGATTTGGTGAGGCAATACATACCTTGTAGATATATTAACGTTCTTCTTCTTATTTTTTCTAGATGTTCTATTTCTATTCCAATTCATATTTGGTAAATTTCCTTCCTTCTTCTCCTGAGGTTTCTTCTTCCTATATGCATCTTCTTGCTAAAGGTAAAAATATGAGCTGAGACAATACATACATTATAAAACGAAGTTACCTCAGTGAATAAACTCCATCGGATTTTTCTAGCTAAATTTCTCTGGACAAAACCAGCAGACCCAAATGCATAGTTACTTGATGATTAAGTGCCTTTCCACAGCACATCCTCTCTCTAGCGCCATCAACTTGACCAGCCTTTCCAAGACTCTGTCCTTCAAGACACCAGCAGACAATGAGAGAAAAATTTTTGAATTCCCCATGTTAGCATTTTCCCTGCCACAGCATCTAGCTCTGACTTCCAGGGAAATAAAAAAAAAAAGGGGGAGAAAAAGGAAAGCAGTCAATAAAATTCCCAATGTGCTAAAACCAAAAAACATCTGCCAGATTTATGATCAGTTTGTGTGCAAGTTAAGCAGCAATAAATCCTCCTTTTCCTCAGCAGCTGGGGGGTTGGGGGGAGGCATTCATTTGAATTACAGCTGAGGAAATTATGGGGTAAGTTAACCAACAAGTAATAGTCATTTTTAAAAGTGCAAGAAACAATCTGAGCACCATCAGCCACACACAGAAAGAAGTTTGTAACAACAGTTCCCAAACCAAGATTACACTCTGTCTCTCTGAGACATTATTTCTCAACCATGCAATTCCTCTTACACCTTTTTGCTCTGGGAGTCCTATCCAGCAGACAGGCCACAAATGCCACCCAAATGCTTGGGGTTACTAATTACCCGATGAAGTTCTCCAAGTGTTTTACGCTGCCTGCAAGAAATGTACGGTCTACTGTGTTTATCGTGCCCAGAAACCAGGGGTGACGAATGAGCCTTCTCAGCAGCTTCCCAGTCTGTTAAGGGGTTTCTGCCCGCTGCGTTCTCAAATGCAGATTTCTGAGGCGAAGCCCTGTATTTGGAGATCGGGCCTGGAAGCGAGGGCTGATGTGCCCATCTAGGGCACCTCCTCTCCGGAGTACGTTCCCCCACCACCACGGTGGCCGATAGCTGGCAGTGGATTCCAGTATGTTTGTGCCTGCTCTGGCAATACAGGAGAACATCTCTGGTTGTGATATGGCCAGTATCACGATACAGAGACTGTTTTAATTTTTACCCAAACTGTCCATCTGCTATAAAGCAGCGTCATTATGCAATGGATGTGGGACAGCACGCCTGCATACTTCCTCATTCATCTGATTTACAGTGTTTCAGATTTGTACCCGTGACTGTAGGTACAATCATTTAAGTTGGAAACGACCTTTAAGATCAAGTCCAACCGCGTACCTGTGTGTATACGTACATACATACACAACAAGAAGGTAATTTTAAATTCAAAAAGCAGAAAGAACACAATACAAACCTCAGAAGAAGTCGTCACCTCTTTTGCACAGCACGGAGTCTCTTCCTTAGGTCCTTTATTAATCTTTTTCTCTGTGGAAGGCTTTAGGCTGATCGGCTTTTTTAAAGCCTCACAGTCTTCTGTGTCATTCCCAAGAGGCACTTGCTGGCTGTTCCCTACAATTAAACAGCAACGTCAGTTTGCTGGGGAAGAGAACAGGCTCCCAATCATATCCACAACGTCTTCCACCCTCACTTTGGCCTACCCTTCTTTAAAAAAAGGCTTCTGCTGCTTTCCAAAACACAAGGAGACTAACCTCTGGGCGGATGCTGCTGAAAATTTCAGCATCAAAAACCAATGCTGTGTAAAGATTCTTACAGCAGTTGCAAAAAGTAGCTCTGCATTGATTCATGCTCACGGGCACAGCACTCCGAGGAGCACATGTGGAAATTACCCACGTCCTCCTCATCTCATCCAAACTTGAGCTATTTGGGTCCCAGTCACAGGGTCTGTAAGGCAGAATCTTAAGGTACAGAATATTGAGCTAAAAAACAAGTGGAAAATGCCTGCAAGCTGGGTGGGGAGAAGACTTTTCAAAAATGGGTAGATCAAAATAAGGACAGTCTTTATTTGAGCTTTATGTCTCTGAAGAGCCCTCTGCAGTCACTATGAAGACAAAGGGAAGTCATCCTTTCTTTAGGATGGGTTCAGCATTAAAAGTTTTCTGAGGCTTGTGAGGAAGAAGAATTATTCTTGTGGAACAAAAGCCAAGAGATGAAGAAAAAGAGAGGAAGCCCTCCTCAACAACTACTTGAGTTGCCTACAGTCCTCTGCCTGGGCCCTGCTAATGCTGGACAGGACGGAGCTAACTTCAGCTCTCATCAGTGCCAGGGTCTCAGCATCTGCAATACACCCACCCGACGATCTGCCTCTCAAACTCGGCTTTGCACAAGGAAAGCCATCGCTTATCGCATTAAACTGGTCTTCTCAGGTGGGAAAGGTGCACCCAAATGTTTTTACGGTTTCCCACCTACCAACCAACTACCACAGCCCAGCTCCGAGTCAGCCGGCCTCTCCTCTCTGGAGCAGGCAGAAAGCAGCCCGTGTGGATGAAACGCTGGGGGAGACACAGGCAAGGGAGGCTGCCCGAGCGCTAAAAAACCCTTTCTGGCTCTCCAGCACGCAAACACGCGCGTACCTGGTCTTGAAGACTCCTTGTCTGCACAAAACCTGGTCTTTAACTATAACCAAGATACAAACATTGCAACATGGTATGTTTTAGGCTTCCTTTAGCCTACCAAACTTCTTGAGACAAAGAAACACTCGCGTCCCTGACACTGCAGAAAACCACAGCTGCTAACAGACGTGGCAGATTGCCTGTCGTGCTTTACCACTGAATACGAGTCACTGTCAGCACTCCTCAAATACTCTCTTGAGTGGAAGTTTTGTTAGCGAAAGTAATTCTACTATCTCCCAATTGTTTCATGTATAAGCATGATTCCTGCAGCCTGTACTCAAAGTTGTTTTCCTGCGCACCTAGATACAGTTAGACATAATTACCAATTATTTTTTTCCCCAGCTTATTTCTTAATTCAAAGCAAAGAATAAACAGCACTTTGCAGTTTAGGAGCACATGAAGAATTTCAAAGTACTTTGTAAGTATGAGTGAAATTATCCTACCTCCACCCAGGACAGCACAAGTGTACTCGCTGTATTTCAGACATGACACAGCGGGTAAGTAAACAGCCCAGGGTAACAACTACACTCTGCAGCAGGGCCTGAATTCCCTCTGCGATGGCTCACTCACCAGATAAACTCTACCACAGCTACGGCAAACGCCAGTCTGCAGCATGCAACTACTTTGCCAAGTTCCTGAGTAAAGCCCAGCTTCCAGGGGACACCTTCTCCTGCCCTGCTCTCGATTCCCCCCGGGTGCTCTCGGGCTGCTCTTAAAATTTTCAGTCGTGAAGCTAAGAGGTAAGACTTCCCAGGCAGTTTAGTTTCGCCATGGAAACAAGATAAAAACCACAGCTATGCAGTTACTAAGAGAAATGGCAACCTGCAGATTCCTACAAAAAAAACCCAAAATTAAAAATACTCTGATGTCAGCTTATGTTCTTTTGGCTGGTGTTATCAAAGGAGTTCTGAATATCCAGTACCGAGAGTGCTGCTGGGTGACTCTAAAAATCAGGCATCGGACTTTCAGGGGACCTGAAAATTGCAAACTAGGATGTTTCTGAATATTTGACAAGGGCAACTATCTACGTCATCAATTACTTTAACCATTAAAATGCTACGGCACAAGCTTGACATCTGTGAAGCCAGGCAAATTTATGATTAATGAAACAGCTTTTAATGCAAGCTATTTCCCTAAGAATGCAAACAGATAAATCATAGTGAACACATAAGAAATGCCACGTTTCCTTCTACCATGTAAAAGACAAAATCCCAATCAGAGTGAACTCAACAGAAGATTTCACCTAGTAATTTGATTGACAAAAATTAAAACAAACAAACGAACAAAAATTACCACTATTTTTCCTAGAAACTTCTTGCAGTTCCGGCTGTTGCTGAGGTGAATTTCTGGACAAGTGACTTTCAGGTAGCTTCTTGGATATCTTCACAGGACAGAACTCCTGTTCTTTGAGCTCAACTAGATTTTCTGAGGTTTTAAGGTTAGTTTCCTTAGGAAACATACATGTTTGAAGATCTTCCTTCAGATCACACTCTGAAGAAGTATTTTTAATGAGAACTGTATTTTTCAGTGCATTTTCTTCTTTACCCAGAAAGTTTTCTGGAAGAGTTAAATTCTTGTTAACATTTATGCCATTTGCATATTTTAGAGATACCCAGTTCTCACTGACAGCATCAGTGCAAATGTCCTCTTTTGGTGCTGAGATTTGGTTCTCCGCCATCTGATTTTGTTTCTCATCAGCAGTTGCAACGGCACTGCCGGCTGCTGCGTTTGGTTTCTGCTTACTGTAGTAAACTGAACATTTGTGTTTCTTCTGCGAGTGGCTGTAGGTCGCAGGACTTCTCTTTGCCGCATTCTGACTTCGGCTGGAAGAAGTGCCTACAGACAGGAAGCCCTTCCCTTTACCTTTATCTGAGGAACTATAGGAATCCATAAATGTCTTGCAGCTTCCCCTGGAGAAAACATAAATTATTTTATCTAAGAAGCTATCATGAATTGTTTTATGGGATATTTTGTAAGAAAGGGAAGGGGGGGTTATATTCACAAGCCATGAAACTGCACTAGGTCTTCATCATACCAGCTAAGCACATTCTGATTTCAGTGTGAGTTGAGCAAGACTTAAGTATGTGCTCAGACTTCAAATACACTTACATGCTTGAGCGAGTAAGTGCCTAATCGACCACCCAAGAGGGTCAGATTTGAGGACCATTAACACATTTTCCATTCTTAGCTTTCCATGGCTGCTGCACATGGTGTATCCATTACTTCTATCACAATTTTTACCCTGTGCACTACTCATGATGTACAAGACTAATGAGTCCTTGAGTTCTTCCTTCCAGAGTTACACTGTAACTCTGAAAAGCTCTCTGAAAGAGGCTGCCTGGAACACTATCTCCTCTAAACCAGCCTTCAGCAATATCAAAGCAGAAACAGACAAAAAGCATCACTCCCCAGTAAACAGGGGACCAAAATAGGCAATTCAATTCTTCCTTTTCTCTTTTGTGGAGATAAATGTACACTGTAACTCTGAAAAGCTCTCTGAAAGAGGCTGCCTGGAACACTATCTCCTCTAAACCAGCCTTCAGCAATATCAAAGCAGAAACAGACAAAAAGCATCACTCCCCAGTAAACAGGGGACCAAAATAGGCAATTCAAAAGAAAAAAGTATTTTTACTTGTAGGAATCAGAGCTGATTACGTCAACAGAGTTGCTGTTCTGCTGTGGTGAAGAAGTAGGATTTGGCCTCTGTCTTGATTTCATGAACTCTGCTAGAATATACTGGGCTTGCTGGAAGGCTATCAGAATCACTCCGAGCAGGGACAAACTGTCAAAGAAAACAACAGACACTGGTGCCTACAGTTTTCAGGAATATTCAGTGTAAGGGTTAAAAAGTTTCTAATACATTACACTTTTCAAACATTTTCTGAGTGAATTCTAAGTAAGGTGACAGACAAGAAAACTCAAAATACAGTTTAAAATAAATTAATAGCTGTAACAGTCTTGTTTTTTCTTTTTTTCCTTATAGCCTTTGATAGTTATTCTCATGGTAAAATAACTCAGCAATAAGCTTTACAAAGAAAAAAACCTAACCAAGAAAAAATCCATTCTAAAAAAGCTAAGACTCAGTTTAAAGATCAGTTAGAAGGAAGTCCCATTGCAACACAATCACAATACACCGTAGCATGATCCCTATCAGTCTTCTGAGCACCTCCCATTCGTTCATGATAGTTATGTCATTATTTTAATGTTTATTTATTACTGTCTCTTTCTTTTCCTAGAAAAAATGCTGGCATAAAATGGGTTACGTATGCTGCCATACTCCTGAGCTAAATCTGAAGCTGCAAAATATCCTCCTCCTCTCTCATGTAATTGCACCAAATATAGATCAGTCAGAACAAAAATCTTCGTAATTCATCAAACCACCTTCACCTCAATCACGCACGATAAATTCTGTCATTGGGAAAACAGAATGAGAAACTCCCGATTTTTCAGGATTACCCTGTATTATTCTCCTGTTGCATCTAGGACCACGTAACAGGGTCATTATTATTGTTTCACTTGTGCTCTGACTGTTCTCAGTGTCAAAACAGCAAATGCAAGCAGAACCACCGTGTGCATCAGGATCTCAGTCAGTTACGCACCGGCACATCTATGTATCATCACGATACTCACATTCAGTATTTGTTAGCACAGGTGGTGTGATGAAAGCATGGGACAGCATTTATGACAAACACAACATTCAGTTCACACTACACAGTGGGGACGATTAGTAAAGGAAGGCAAAAAGAATATGCACAGGAGCAGAACCCTTAATTGTTGTACAAAGGTACAGTGCTCTTAAAAGCAGTTTACCAAGTGCAAGCAATGAGTCAGCTAACACAAGCCAAATCACCTTTCTGGGGCAGTCTGTTAGCAGTGTTCGAGCAAAAGCTAACAATAAACATCAGTACTTTTTTGGCAAGGAGGAAAGAAGCAGAAGAAAAAGCAGGCCCTCACTTGGCTGTCTGAAACATCATAAATAAATTCACGTTAATTTTCCAGGAACACTTAAAGATAACCTACCAGTCCACTCAATTCTCTTTGTAAGGTTCAGGTATAACACGTTACAGGTGGAGGGATTTACTCCCTCCTCCTACTGGGGGAGGTGGGAATAAGTCTTCTAGTAAGGGGGGTGTATCCACTGGGCGTTCCTGTGGGGGTATCCCAACCCTTCCTCTTTGCAGCCTTGACGTTGAAGCTTAGCAGCAAGAGCGGCACGAAATGCCGTCGGCCCCCGCACCAGCTCCTGCATCACGCCTGGGCTGTCACAGCCAGCCGGCAGGACTCCCGGGAGACTGAGATGCAGGAGAGGTTTAGGCCCTATCACCACTGAAAATCTAACCCAAGTCAAAAGTGCTTGCTGGTCCCTTTCAATCTGGCGCAGGGGCTCCGAAAGCGTTACCTTACAAAGAGGACAGTGAGCCTCCAGAAAGACTCCTCCCAGCTGGGTCCTGGCACCACATCTGCACACAGCGGTAACAGGTGGTGAGGGAGAGTCACGTTGAGCGTGAAGCGGAACTCCAGGTCAGCTGCAGTCACCAGCGTAAGCTCACGGATTACCCACGAAGATGTGAAATCAGGAGTGAATCTGTCAGGAAAGCAGACAGACCTGGTGTCATTTTTCCATTGCTGGGCTGAATTTCATTTTCTGAAGTCACACTGTTATCAAAAAATACAAAATAACTTCTGATTTAACAATATGAAAAAAAAAAAAAAAGGCAATGAAAAAAGTGACCACTGTCTGCTTAGACTACACAAATGGCATTAGCACCTGACAGAGGTAAGATTTCGAGGTCAGCTTTAAGCAGTAAAAAATGTGGTTTTATTGTGACTCTTCACAATACTGTCATTACTGTGACTTGCTTTCCATTTTTCAAGGAGGTGCACACGATCGAATCATGTTAACCAAAACACTCTTTACCAGTCAAGCAAACATGCAGCATTATGTCAGAGAGGGCCAGGTAACAGGGTAAGTCTAGGGCAAGGCTGGAAAGAGAGGGAAAGCAGAAGAAATCATCAGATTTGTCTCTTCTTCCACTGATTTCCCTGAGCCATATCGTTATTCTATTGAACTGCCACGGGTGCTGCTAGAAGACAGGGCCTGCCTTTCCAAACAGTAGAGGCGATACCTGTATGCGAAACTGCAGCTACCAGAGAAATATTAACTGAGGTTTAAGTCATAACTTGCACTCAGCAGGTTTTTAAAAAGAATCCGTTTTAGACGGACTATGTGCCATGTTGTTAGGAAAACGTGACTAGATGGTGGCCAGGCTACTTGGCGCAAACTAGAGGAAAACAAACAATGAAAAAAAAAAAAAAAAGCCAGTGGCAAAGCATTTCTTACTCCTTTACTGCAACAACTCTTTTGTTTTATTTTATTGCTTCATAATGCACTGATAAAACCACGTATGCTGCTTTTTAAAAATAATGGAGTCTTATAAACATCTTTATATTATCAATTTGTTAATACTGCCCTTATTGAAAGGGGGAAATGCTTACGAAATTTATATTCAAAGCTCACCAAATTTTGTGTGAGGGTGCGTTATTAGAGTGTATGTTACTGAAACTGGTTATTTCAAACTTCCACTTCTGTTAATTTGTCAAAAATTTTGTCAGTGCTTACACAATGCTGATCTCTCGTGATGAGTTCTGAGCCAGGAAAAATTCCTGACAGTCCAACACTTCAAATCCATAACCTTGGCAACTGTAACCATTGATTTTCATTGATGAAATTGTTATAGGAAGAGGTCCAATATTCTCTACTTTGAAGTTCTTCGTAATGGATAAAATTTGCTTGCTGTCTTTCAGTTCTTAAAAGAAAAACAAAGAAGAATAATTATTTTGCAGTGCTAAAAATGACCTACTTATATTTATAAATAAATTGTTATTTTTACTTTCACTCTAATAGAAAATTCAGAAGTGACCGATGTTTTAATACAGACTGCTTTGCAGTAGTGTATTTCTAGAATTTGTAACTATCCTCCCGCAGTGTTTTGAGAAAACAGAATCTACACCTCTCATGCCCAAGCTCTTCATCTTTTTTGATTTCAACATTACAGTACCACTACGCAGCCAGCTACAAAATCAGGGACCTGTTTTTTTTCTTACTCACGTCGTCTGCAGTCCATTAGTGTAGCTTCTGGCACCTTGAATCGAAGAGATCCTCCTGCACCAGGTAGCCTTCCCCCTACTTTAAGCAATTCTTTGGCTCCAAAGCCTTCTACGTTGACCACATCCAGAACAGTCAAGTTGTTTCTGCCATAATATAAGAATCAAGCAATCAGCCACTAAAACACAAATGAAGTTTCCAAAAGCACGGCGTTGCTATCTAGGTGCCCCTCCAAGACGGCAGTGTTTCAGTAAGAGCACGGGTGGCCACAGCTGGATAGGTTAAATACAGACAGGATCCCCGTGGAACCAGCCACCGGTGAATTTCACACCGTGGAGGAACAAGCTTGGTGATCACTGCCACCGGATAACAACAGTGCCGCCTCGTAAAAATGGTTGCTTCTTCCATAAACTCTCTTTTCCTCCAGAGATAACCACCGTGTGGCTGCACATTTGACTCACTGGGTAGGAAAATCCCATCGTTACGGAGTTAAGTTGAAAATAGCAAAGCCATCCAATGTGTTGCTCTCAACTCAAAATTGCCTCAGTAATTCAGATGCATTTTAAAACCCACTGATCACATACCTGTCAGGTTTTAGTGACAGAGACATAAGGCACAAAGATCCTTTAAGCGGATTTTATAAAACTGAAGGTATTCTGACTTCCAAATTTTGACCATTTGCCTTTGCTCCAAGACTTGGCAAATTAATTTTTACTTTTGAGTTGTTTGACTCTCGCTTACAACTGAAACCCGGCTTACCTGATTAAAATAAGGGAAGCTACTCTTTTGTAGTCAACCGGTGTAAAAATTACACCAACTTTTCTGGTTTCCAGTGGCTGTAAACTTAGCCAAAGCAGCTCAGAACTGCATTTCTTGTTGGTAAGATCCTCCTGATGTGCATTCTGTTAAACAAAAATGCACTACTTATTCACAGAAAACATGCGTGTGTAAAAATCTCAACAAAGAAAGCACTACCTCTTTACTGAGCACCACGTAAGATATTTTTGGCAAGGTGCAATAAATGCTAACTTAACTTGTTATACAAAATTTGACAACATAAGACATCAAAGTTGTTTATTTGAGCAAAAGTTCATATTACTGCACTTATTATTACGAGGAATGTATTACTTCATTTTTTAAAACAGCTTTTATTTGCTCAGATGGAAAAGAAATTATATAGTGTCTTTAATATTCAAGGAATCCTGAACCACTTCACAACATGACGAGAACTGACAGTATACTGACTGCACAGGGAAATGTGGCAACCATTACACCCTCAGCATAAGACGTGCAATTTATAAGTGAGAAAGGGACTGTTGTCAAATATGTTGATCATTTGAGTCGTTGGAAACAAGCCAAAATGAACTCCCTACCATATTAATTGAAGACCAGAACTACCAGAAGTTCACTGAGTCTGAAAACAATGTAATTTTTGTTGGTTTTTTAATATCTTTTTCCCATTAAAAAACCAACCAAACAAAAACAGCCCTAAAACTTTCTATTGCAGAACTGAGGGTCTCCTCTCAGAAAGGGGTGATCAGTTACCTATAGTAGTCAAAACAACCATAAATATTACAAAATAGGCTCTTGCTTGGTTCTTTTTCAGCCCATGGCTGTTGCACTAATGGCTTTTCTGATCTCTTCCAATCCAAAATGTTTCTATTCTTAGTCTATTTTATGAAAAAAGAACACACAGAAAAGTTTCAGAACCTTCATTTAGCAGTCAATATTTACGAAAAGCAAACCATGTATGGCATTTGCAAACTTCACCCTGTCACTCCCTACAAACAAAGATACGCATGCACTCAAATGTGAGCCTAACAATTCATCATGCGTGTATACAAAGTGACTAGGGAAATGATGACAAATCCAAAAATGTAAATATTAACAACTAGTGATTTGGTTAACAAGCCAAGATCCGTCTCATACGTCCCAAGTACCTATCTAACCATACATGTTCCCCCTCGCTCTTCAAGTCTCTAGTGAAAAACAGGTATTACACACACCGATGTAAATATCATCTGCTTTTTTTCCCATTTGGTCAAGAGTATGGTGTATGGGACTGTGGAAAGTCAGTCCTACCCATATACTCATGGAACTACCCTCTCTTTTTCAGCGTGTGCCTACAGGCTAGGATATATGAACTGCTGTCTCCTCTCTTTTACAACTCTTACAACTGTTGCCAGAAAGGAAAGGTCAGCTTTGATTAGTGTAGCAAACATAGTGTTTTCTTTTTATAAGGTACTAATCTTTCATTACGGTCTTAAAGCAGATGTGCAGGAACATGTATCTACATAGGACATTAAAGATGTGGCTGCAGCGTGCCCGAACAGCAAGGAAAGTATGTCAGTTCCAGGCTTTTGCACAAACTAGAAGTCTAAGAAGAAATTCTCCGGGTACCCTGGACAGTCGTCTGGTCCCTAGAATATGCCAACATCCCTGATACAGCATCTTCACTGCTTCTGTCATCCATGACACAACACCACAGGGTATAACCACAGCTCAGCACTGGTGTGACACAGTCAAGTGTTATCACACCAGTGTTAAAAATGAGGCAATGGGAACCAGAGAGAGCCACGACATTCCAACCTGAATCTGGGAGTTGCAATGAGACCGAGGTGAAGTGTAGAAATCCAGCCTTCTCCTCCCTTGAACTATTGGGCAGTATTTCCCTCTGCTGAAAGGAGTATCAGCTAGCTTCTGGCACCACCGACTCAAAAGCCTGACACTTCACGGTCAACCTGGGGCTAAATGTAAGTCCCAACACAGAACGCAAACGGTGGCCTGTTCAACGCGTACACCCACGCAGGCGGGCAGGCACACACTCCCTCCCTATAGCTGTTTTCGGAACAGACTCAAAGCTCTGAAAACAAAACAAAACCAAACCACAAACCCTGCAAAGATACAAGCCTGACAGAGAATTAAGAAATCACTATTGAATTGCTTTAAATAGCACCTGGGAATAACTCAGATGTAGTGTTTCCAGAAAAAGCTTTTTCTAGTGTGTTAGACCACTACTTCTGTCAAAATTAGCCATCTTACCCTGTGAGAACATTCATCCACGAGCCTGAATTCAGTGGTTGTGAAATTAACGGCTTGCACATTTATGCCGAACCTAAATAAACCAAAACAAAAAAAGTCAAGCACTTCAAACCCAATCTGTCAGAACTACATACATTGACTTATTTTTACATGCTGGCATTTATTCTTAAATAAAGAATACTTTTTATAATTGCATTTTGGCAGATGTGAAATACAGTGGAAATGTGGGTCTGCATTTCAACAAAATACACTACGAATCAGTTTTATGTGGACTCCGCGCATTTGGAGAACAGACAAATGGCTGGGCATTTTAGATCTCTCAGCATGCAATACTGCGAGAGATCACAATCAAGAAATACAATTCCCAAGCCACACAAACACAAATGCCCTAAAGCTTTTTCTGCTCATATAACTGTTAAGAAATAATCATTATTCCATCTCATTCATTTACTCAAATATCCCTTTTTCTGCTCATGAATTGCTTGGGACGAAATCATATTTTCTTTCACATACTTTGCAAATCGAATTCACTTAGAGCAGTTGATTATTTGTCTGTGAGCAAATTATAAGCCTTTGCCATTAAGGTATTAAAAACAGACATAAGAATACCAATAGGTAAAATTAGATTATTGAGGACTAATAGATCTCCAGCCACTGAATTGGAAATTCACTTGTCACAGCTTTCCGTGACATTAGCTTAAAAACAACCAGTCAGTGATGTGACCTTAGAAGATCTGCAGAAACAAAAGTGTGCAAATACGGAGAATATGTAATTTCAAGCTACTTGAGTCTATGTGGAAATTATATTTAGTATGCAAACAGATTTAGTTATTAATGTGCCTATACATACACACACGTATATATATGCACATATATATGTATATGTAAAGAAATGAGGTTAAGGACACAATTAGACAGGGATTTGGATCCCAAATAAGCAGGTTGCATTTAAGCACGTGAGTAGCGCCACTGGCTCCAACCAAGTAAACAGTCCTACCAACGACACAGTTCGTCAGCACAGTTAAGTGTGACAGACGGGGCTTATTTTGGCGGCCTTCGGCCCACCTCACCGTGTCACTTTATACTGGTCATCTCACTCTTACCCAGATTTCTCATTAGCTCTTCTCAGCTCTAAAACAGAAAGTTTAAAACGATGTAGAAACATTTGCTGAGTTAGCCCTAAACTTTTACAGTGGGGTTCCGGACTCTGGAACTGATTTTTACTTCCTGGCTCCTGTTTCCTCTTCTTCAACCAGGGTTTTTACCTCAGAAAAAGCTAAGATGAAAACTTTTCCTGGTCAGAAGGTTCAGTTACCTTCCTCCTCCCTGACCTCTACAGACCCTGTACACTTCCCAACCAGCCTTGCAGGGAGATGCACATCCCCAATTCTGCAGGTTGCCCCCTTCACCTGGGCAGCTTGCACAAGCTTGCACTGTTCTTAAAAGATGACCAATTATAGTTTACGGCTGACAGACATAAACTTTCCGAAAACACGCTCAGTTTGGTTTTATCAATGATCAGGCACATTACAAAGCCATGCATCATACAGGGAGCTGCTCTGAGCTCGATTATATCTTCCAAAATGGGTCACAACATTGTTCCCACCTACGTTACACTTTGAAAAATTAAAACAAGCAATAAGCAACGATCATAGGGCATGCCAAATAGATCTTTTAAAAGAGAAAACGGTATCCTGAGATAGTTATACTCATTACCATTTGTTGAGCAGTCTCAGTGAAGCCTGGGGATCAGGGTAGTAAGAAAGAGGCAGAAGCTGCAGCGTAACTGGGAAGGATGAAGGGTTTCTTAGCACAAAATATTTTACCTAAATAGTTTGAAGGGGAAAAGAAAAAGTTAAAAACTACATACTTGAGAACTGGAAGGTAAAATACTTCAGCACTGGTAATATGATCAGGATTTTCAAGGGACTTCAACCCGCCTTCTGTCTTAATGCAGTATAATCATATGTGCACAAAACTGCGCGGAAGAGCCGGTCATGTCGCCACAATGTCATCGTTTGCAAAACCAGCTAAGAGTGCACGAAGAACCGCATGCGCAGAAACACATACCTCCCCGACCACCCAGACAACCCTTGCATTTGGATTCTGATTTACGCAGGCAGACATGAACACAGCTCTTCCACAGAAGAAGGGGGAGTCAGCAAGGTGCCACCCTTTCTTACAGAAGCCTGAGTGCAAGCTGGTTATACACGTTGCTATAGTGACTGACAACGAAATGGCACAGATGGAATATCAAGGTAATTCACAATATGTGCATATGAAAACTATCTCCATATGACTGGTTCTGGCCCAGGCTAGGTCAGTAGTGACCTAAATCTGACAAATGAGAACGAAACCACCGTCGGTGTGGTTGGAAGACACATTGCCCCGCTGAGCTCTCAAGTGCTGTACCTCCCACAAATGTTTTACCCACCCCTGTTACAGGAGGCAGTGGCATGAGGAAGGCCATCCCACAACAACACGCAGCATTAGTGACAGTACATCCTACCCCTAGTCTCTTGTTCAATTATTTTACCACAAGCATGTAACTTATACAATGATGCAAGGAAAGCTTTAACAGCCACGAACAATTGTTAGTTAAGACCTATATTGCTTTACTCCTCTCCTTGTATTAAACTATTGCAACCAGGTAGCTAGAGAACTTATCAAAGAGCCAAAGGGATACAAATCTCGTGCCTTAAATTAGACTTCAAAACACTGATCTAAAGCAGTACGAAAATGCTAAGCACCACCAAATATTAACCGCAGACTTTGTTATTTTAAGAAGCTAAGCATACATTGACTCAGAAAAAGCATAACAACAACTGTTCTCACCATAGTACTTTTAACTGCTGTGGCACTGAAGTTGAGCGTAAGGCCGGGCTCTGTAGTCAACCGAGGCAAGAAAAAGGCAAAAGACTCCTCTTCAGGCTTCTTCTGGTGAATAAAGCGAGCCGATCCTAAAATACGTCTCCCGCTTTATTGGGAAACCAGCAAAACCAGAAAGATTTGTTAATTTTAGGTTTTCTTCTTTCAAACAAACAACAAAAAAAGGATGATTTGCCAGGACCTATAACTGTGCCAACTAATCTTTCCTTGACTATGTTCTTCACAAAATAAAGCCCAGAAAGCTGTAACCTAGTAGTAGAGAATCAGTGCAACTTATATGCATCCCTTCAGTCTCCACTTTTCCCACCTGCAACACAACTGTGGTTTTCACAGCTCTACCTCCTTATTCTGGAAAGGGGCTGATGTCACTGATGCACCATCTCTACAGGAATTGCTCAGTCACAGCGACTGCTCCCTTCCTGACGTCCCCAGTACGCACAACCCATTAGGCCAGGGACTAGAAACCTTAAAAGCTAGTCAAAGACCCCGATCCTGAAAAGGCTGCTATGCGACCTGTTGATGAAGGACTCGTGCTACTCCATAAACGATCCAGTAAAACATGCTTTGACTGCTCTCACACTGGGTAGCTGTGGTGGGTTATTATAGTCAGAACACTATTTACATTCTAAAGCTGGGCAGCTGAAACGTTTACTTATGGCTGGCAGTGCCTTGACATGGCAGCTGGGCACATCTGAGGTGCTCTGAAACTCCAGGTGCTTCAAGATAACTAACTATACTGCAGGAAGGTCAAAAATGTTTGTTCTAATTAAGAATACTTCAGAACAGAAATATTCTTTCGTGCAACACTGTACTGGCTTGAATGAAGAACCTCAACAGATTCTGTACAGACCTGCAGGCTTCCCCACGTCTTATTTTTTGCCATCTTTCATAAAGTTCACTTGCAAGCTCAGAATCCACATCCCAGGCAGAACGGTCCAGAGAGAGACTCTTCTGCCAAAGCAGGTTTGCTAAAACGATAACAGATTTTTCGTATTTTACAGAGATAACATTTGTTCCTTCCATCAATTTACTTCTGAACACAAGTAACTGGTATCTGCAAAGGGCTGTGACACAACAATAAAAAAGGCAACCCAATTTTCCCCTTCAAAGAGAGCATATGTGAGGGTGTATATTATTGCTCATATCTGATTTGCTTCAAGAAAGACATCCGCAAACCCACAGTAATTCTAGATGCCAACAAGGGTATGGGTACTGCCCAGGCTTTGTAAGCTCTAGTAACCCTTTTTTACTGTTGCTGCTTCTAATGGATGCCCTTGAGAAGTCATTAAGTTATCAGTAGCCTTTACACGGAACTCTACACTGATGCCAAGAAAGTATCAAGATCATATACTATTCTCTACATACTGGAACAAAATTATACTATCACAGCACAGCAGGGAGCAAACCAAATCCCACAGTTTGGCAGAAATGGTGTTTTCATTTTAGCTTCTCTTTTCAAGGTGCTGATCATTTTCTCAAATTCCTCCTAAGATAAAACTGCAAGGCTTTACCTCAGTCGAAAGATTAATGCCTTTTAGAAAGTTAAGACTCATACTGGTTCAAGCATTTTCACATAACAGAAAGGAGTTAGAAAAGCATATTTTTTTGGAAAGAAAATAAAAATGGCTTATTTTGAAAGTACATGTGTTTAAAGTAACCAACTGAGATTGATGATGACTGGAATACTCCAGCTACAAGTTCTTTAGGTCAGTATTTTCAGGCTTCTGCATTAGACTTTTCTATTTAACAAGTACTAGTATTCTAAATTAGGAGGCAGAATACCTGTATGTAAAAATCTGATTATGTGTATTATCAGAACGGAAAGAAAGTAAGCAACGAGGACTGACTTGTATCCTTCATATAGGTTAAAAAAAACCCCAAACCAAACACTTGCTTCTAAGACATGTACCTAAGTGTGCATATGTATCAGTAATTCTTCAAGCCATGTGTTTCCATATGTCACATCAATTCTCCTTTTTACATCTGACTGACTACTATTGCCTTCTTCATAGCCTCACACAGAAATACATTTTAGGAAAGTATCATTTTGAAAACCCATTCAGGAGAGCATTCGAACATTTAAAGCCTCTGGTACCCAGCTGGCTACTGAAACTCCTCACTGAGCAGAAATTAAAACCAAACCGAACCAAACCAACACCACCAAAACAAACCACTATTCTGAATCTGCTTTCATCAGACTCAACATTCTTCAGGCAGTACCATGTCCATGTAATACCAAGCGCTGTATTTTGGTAAATGCCAGCTGCCAGCATTACAGTATCTGGAGAGAGATTCCTCGGGTCCAGAAAGAGTAAGAGCCTTTCTTTCTGTTTTACATGATACAGTGTTAAGTATTTAAGTCTGATAAATGGCCTTTTGCAGAAATCTGTGAAATTACTGCTGTGAGAAACAGATAAAGCCTTCAAATTTAACTCTAGCTAAGGGCAGGATATTGGTCAACATTTGTTTTTTGTTTTTTTCAAAGACTTTCCAGGATCTGGACTCAGATTATACACATTTTCTAATCACTTTGAGCTACTTCACAGCTTTATCATTCTACCTGAACATCTCCAGAGAATGTGCATATGCAGAAAGCAAGGAGCAGTATATCACCAACGAGAACTTACAGGAGAGTCTTAAACATTACAGTCCAAAAAAATGTCGCAAGACATCACGATAGCTTAGTACGTGCCATGGAGTTAGAGGTCTGAAATACTGCACAGTGTACTCGGCACGGGTTACTCAAAACCATTTATACGCTTTCAGAAAAGTGGATGTTTTTAAAGGACATAAAACTAAGTACTTGTATGAAGAATCTCAATATCCTCATTACAACTCCTGCTACATAAAATGAATTTCCTACAATAAAACTACCGTCAGATGCCTAAATAAACCCAAGACAAGCCTACCTGAATCAGACTTTCCCAAGTAACACTGAATATCACAGTGGGCAATGGCTTCAAAACGAAGATCTCCCTGCTGGAAAAGCAAAACAAAAACTGACCATATGACAAAACAACAGGACAAATTCCAGTTTCTCAGTGCATGGTTCAGATGAGTCAAAGAACAGAATTCAGGTTGCCCAGAGAACTGCAATTCCTTTGCTGTTTAACTCTGGGGACTTAACTTCCCTAGCTAAGGAACAGTTTCACAGGGTGGTCTGTAGTGAGTTTTTCCTTCAGGACTGAGGGACAGATTTCTGGCCTACGAAAGAGGCTGCGGCAGTTTGGTTTGCAGTGCATAATAATCATCCCACGCAACTGAACACGATACCTTGGACACAGTCGAATGTATCTGCAGAGGTATTTCAAACATTACTCCCACATTTGTGGCCAAACAAATACTAGAAAGCACATTTGTTACAGTGTCTTTCACACTGAGCTTCAAAGAAAATACATTCCAGCAGCCCGGAGGTAGAGTCAAAGGTTCGGCAAAATTCAGAATCTAGAAAGAATCAAACGACAGCTGAATTAAAATTGGTACAATATTGTTGGTGCGATACTTTGAAGAGTGCAAACTTTCTCTTTTTTGTGTTCTTGCTGTTATTACATACACATATGTGCCCATAACTGATCCATGCAGTGCACATATGTAAATCTCCTATCTAAATATACGAAGGGCCAATCAGATGCCTACATCATGGACTTATTCATAAACCAGATTTGTCTGGTTTGAATCAAGCAATTGCGCGAGTAAATTATTGGCTTTGCCTTCTAAACTTCAAAGCTCATCTATGCACTAAAGACTTCCATTACAGCCTATGAAGAAATGCTGAATCCTATAGAGCACAAACACCACATGCAACAATTCAGAGAACTGAGCAATGGTCTGTAATTCGATGCATCTGTAGCTGCAACTGAAATGAAAGAACAGTCGCTAATAAAACAATACAAAACCGAGCTGGACAGTAAATAATGCCTATTGAGAGCATAAGCTCTTCAGGACCTAACAGTTACAGGCGTACATATATCTTTATTTTTAATTGATTTCAACCAGCACCTAGAACACCAGGTTCTTCAAAGAATCTATTTTCTATGTCAAAGGACGATATGCTTGAATCAAGGACAAAACATTGTATGGAGCCAAAATAAAGCTTACCTTTAAAATGTTCTCTGTTTCTCTGGCTATGAAGACATCGTTCAGTTCAATACTGAAGTCAAAGTTGTTTGTAAACCATATGGACCACAATCCTGAAGTATTATGATGTGGCTCTATATGAAACAATGCCGCAGAAGGATCTATGTCAAAATACCTGTAATAATAAAAACATCCTTGAGCACACACAAGCAGTCCACACGCGGGAAGACACGTGCAGTGTTCTTGCATAATGAGGCCTTTTTTACGGTTTTAAAGAGAAGGAACAAAATTATTTCCTTTTGAATACTTACATATAATAGCAGAGTAAAAATTGACAAGAACAATGTAAAAGAGGTAGGCAGGTTATCGCTCTACCCTCCTGCTGTGCTGCAGTACAATGCTGCCCACTGCTTTGCGATACGGCAGTTTGGATGAATTTAGGAAAAGACGACTGGCAAAAGGCGACTTTCTGTAACTGTCCTGCTTCTGTGTTGGATTAACAAGGATGGTGGAAATTTTATCCCAGTGTCTAAGCGACTTCTATATGATATAACCTGCCAAGGCATCTCTTTTTACTGGCCCCTAAAATTCTTCCTGCATAAAATATAGAACTATTGGTTGAAACAGGTCACAGGTCTGTTTTGGCAGCAACAACTGAGACAGCAACAACAGGAATAAGCCTCCTCACTGTCCTTGGAATCATTCAGTGACAAAGCAAGCTAACCTAACCTCTTAAAGTAGGGTACAATACTCTTATAATACCCGTGAACACTAACAAACAAAAATCCACGGTCAACCTACCCTCCCATCACAGGACAGGAAAGACAGGCTTTTAGTGTTGTAGCGCCTTCCAACAGATTACTCTTCTTCTTGCCAGCGTAAGGACTTTCCCTGTCACAGGATGCAGCTGGGCAAAGAACAGACACACAGCAGAATACAGCATCAGCCAGAACGAAAGCACATCTGCAATAATTTTCATTTGAGGACTTGGAAGACCACTACAAAGGGGAACATTTGCTGGTCCAGTTCTCACACAGGTGAGCAAAGCATCTAATTGCTGATGTCCCAATTTTCAGAGGTTCCAAACCTTGCTTTAAGAAGAACTGATGAATGCTACATACTTTGAAAAAACACACACACACACACCCCCCAAGGCTGCGAAGAGCAACCCGACCAATTTTAACCACGATGTCACTGGCACAGCATTCTTACTTGTCAGTGCACACTGCCTCCTTTTCACAAATGAAAAAACGTTCTGAAAAAAAGAACCACTTCACATATAGTCCCTTCTTTCTTCTTATTTGCCCCTTTTTTGCTATGAAAAACAAGTCCCGATGTCATTATGAAAGCAGTCTGTTTCATAAACGTTTAAAGTCTATGCACTGCAGTCTAGTGGTCAGAATAGGAAACAGGCTGGAGTCAGGAATGCTTAAATGTTAATCTTTGCTCTTCCATAAACACGTCTGGTCTCAGGCAAGTCTCTTCAACCATCTTGCCAAGAAATGTCATAGAAAATGACCACCCAAGCACAACAGCTTTTTAGAAAATATATTGGAACCAGAAAAATAACCACAAATCATAAAAGGATGTTGAAAAACATATTCAATAATTATGCTTATTGTAAAATCAGCTAACATTTTAGCTAATGTTTTATTACCCTTTTTAAAGTATGTATAGCTTAGAACCTTCGATCAGAGTAAGAGGAAGCATATACACACAAAAATGGTAGAAACATTGAGCAGAAAGAATTCATCCTCCTTCTCAAAAAGGTCCAGACAAGTTGATGTTGAGATTTTTCAGGGCCTCTATCTGCTGGAAAAAGCTACCCTTTTATAACCAAATCCTGTTTAATCATATTATCTGTAAGTATATACATCCTGTACCTTTACAAGAAATAGAAGCAACTTTTGTAAAGTTAGTAGATGATGAAGATAGCAGTAGTGGCTCAAACTCCACAGGTGATGTGTCTTTTCGTGACAACTGTCGTATTTCCTGCATGAAGACAAGACGCAATGATCCTTGTATTAGTACTACCATTATTACTGTAGATCCTGTATTAGTATATCTTCTTGTCAAATTTTCAAGCCAATACCTGCCATTTTCTCACATCGTCCAAATCAATTTATGGATTTTTATTCAAGTTAATAGCTCTTATGTCTGAAAAAAAGTCCATCACTGAACTAGAACTCATCATCTAAAAGATCTATTAGATGTTTGGGCACATTTCAAAAATACAGAAGTGTGACATTTGCCACTAGCAAAATCAATCTGCTATCAGAAAGTAAGCCTCTCTTGGCTAATTAATTCCCTAATCAAATTCAACACCCTAGAATATGACCTCCTGAAGCCCACAATTACCTGTATATGCACAAGGCTGTTCCCAGAATGCATGACGTACACATCTACTGAGGAATCACCTGTCCGAAAGAATGAACACTGAGGTAAGTTCACCAAGGATGGAAGCACTCTTGCTTTGTCAGATACTCAGATGAGAAGCAATCCTGATTTAAATTTTAAAATCTTTGTGTGACAGCTACCCTTGTAAAAAGGAGGAACTATTCACATCTTGAGCTGGCAATTGTTTCATAAAGGAGCAGAAATCCATGCAACAAGGTTTTTGGCCACAAACATGAAGGCAAGCATCAAGAAGGAATCATTACCTCCTAAATCTGAGATGAAGCACAACTCCCCCCTTTCCTACGGGCAGGTAGACAGGAGGCACAGCTGAAGGAAACAAGGATGGCTGATGCTGCCATAACTTTATAAGCCTAAGGGCCATCAACAGCACGAGAGAGTCCAGCAAAAAGTGTCCTGTATATGCCCACATCTATGCAAGACCCTGGCTCGCCTGCTTTGAACAGCAAACATTCTCGGGAGACAATGTGAAACTGGATTCGGTGGTTAACACCTTTCGGGCTTAAATCAGGAATGGTGCTATCACCTGGGAGGGTAGTAACTTACTGACTAGAGAGCAGGAGACGGGTACAACTCAGCTTTCGCCTGCCAATAAGGTGGTACAGCTACGCTGGGTAACCACCCTTTGTCACTGGCAAAGCTACGTTCCCATCCACAGGACGCTACAAAGATGCGGAGCACCAAAAGCAGAGCAGCAGGACAGAACAAGAGAAGACTATTATACCAGGGTGGTCATCACTCTTCCACCAAGGAAGACCACCTCGAGTTCTTGCCCTTGCTTATACTTGAATTACATCAGCGATGCAGGCCGACATAAAAGGACATTCTCCCAGTTCACCAGGTACAATTTCTAATAATGAGCGTGCTTTGCTCAGCTGCTCGACGCAAGACTGCAGGTGCCAGCTTCCAAAAGAGGGTTCAAGATGCTGAGCAGATGCTCTGCATACCCACAGCTATTTAAAGCACACACTCCTCTTCAAGCTTTCGAGCTGGCTAGTTCCCCTGTGCAGGCCCTGCCTGCCTGCTGTCCCACTCTAAGTGTGAACACGGGCTGTGCACCGGGACTAACGCAGCACTGTGTTCCCTTTTCTTAGATCCTTCCCTCAAGACCATGTCTCTCATTAATTATACAAACAGAAGGCAAGCGAGCGTTGCTGTTTGACGCGATAAAGCCACCAGCGATACTGATGGAGCAAGACGTGGAACTTCCCACTGACAGCAAGTCCAAAGGGCTTATATGACCAACCTCTAACCCACTGAGGACGTATAATTGCATTGTATTTAATAGAACACAGCCTTAAAAGCATACTTCTAGTACTTGAACCATCGAAAGTGTTAACAGCAAGCAGCCCTGACACGACAGATGTGAACAATTCTCTCCCAGCATCAGAATAAACATACATCCACAGCGCAACATAACAAAGCACTGGCATCTCACCGGCAGGGAAACTAGGTTTACAGTGGGCATTTCAGTTTCAGCTCTGTGTAAATACCACGTCACTGAGCAGGCACCAGGGGAACAGCATATACTGCGGTGTGACTAGATCTTGAATGGAACTTCTCGAAAGACAAAAAGATCATGTTCTTTTTTTTATGAGTGTGTTAAAAAATATTATTTTAATCTGGTTTCTTATGCAGTTCCTTCTTCTTCTATCAGAAAGTAAAACTGGAAAAAATGTCTAAGAAAAGCTATGCAAACAGACTGCAAAGCTCTATAAATAATTTTAAATCCCCTGGACTTAGAGGATTTGTTCACCCAATAAATGCAGCATAAAGAAACTGCAAGGAGTTGATTGTTTTGCCTGTGCAATTCTAGCTTACAGGAACAAATGATGTGCACATCTGTGTTGCCTCATTACCCTACTTTCCACAATGGCCACTATCCCCAGCACTGTACAAACCATTCTGCCTTCATAGTCCTATTATGGTTAATGTAATTAATGGGAAACCAGAAATGCAGTTGTAGAAGGACCATGCCATCTTTCCGTACTATTTAAGCAGATGCATGAGCACAGAGGACTAAAGAATGAAACAGCCGTAGTTTACCACTTTACAATCGTTACCTTTATAAAGAGGACTGTGCTTACAGAAACTCTGCCCTAAACAAAGCAGCTGACAAGCTGCGTTTAGTTAAACTAATTTGTTTTCCCTTACTTGCAAAATTAAGCTGTCACTGAATTTGATTCAATTTAGCACACCAAATTACAATTTATGTCTAAAACCAGTTTCTATTACAATTAACAGTCATATTCAGAACTTACCTGAGGTCTTCGTTTTTTCCATTGCTACATAAGCTACAAAAAGATTCTCCAGTAAGTATTGTCTGTGCTCCACAAAATCTTGTTGGGCATTTTCCGTTCTTACCGTTAAACTCATTTCTAGCAGCACTGGGTCATCGGACATAAAACAGCAACTCTGGAGCGAGACAAGGGAATATGGTGTGTGTGTGTGGCGGGGGACAGAACAGAAAAAATTCATTACAGTAAGGTATCTTGAGAAGCTAATCAGAGGTATTGTCTAACAGACAAGGTTTCCGACACGAAAGTGCTGGCAAAACAGGTGCAATGAGGACCTCTGCTAAAATCTCATCAGAAACCAAAGATAGTGCAGGTACAGACAGCACAGCAAAAACAAAGACGAAAAACAACTAAAAAGGACACTGAACCTTGAAAGAATGCAAATTTATAAACTGTCTTAGTCAGTCTCACCTCAGGGACTGCAAAACAGTTTCCTTTGTAAATCCTCTGCCTTCAATAAAATGTGCCATAAACAGACTGATGCATGTGTCTTAATGGTAGGAAGACAGTTCATGTTCACTGGTCTGTTTATAGTTAATTTTTCCAAATCCTGTGTTTTTTGTCTCCATTTCTCACTGAAGTAATTTTAAAAAAACAAACATACATGTACAATTCTTAATAGAAAACACTGTTGTCTGGCTAGAATACTTCAGATAAATACAAATAGGATCTTATTTCCTTCTCTAAGTAGCGGCTGCTGTTAAGACAGCTGAGTCTTAGCAACTACAAAGACAAAGACACCATTTTGCAAAAAATTAAAGCCAACAAAGCAAAACAAAACTAGACCATCAACAGTGAGTAACATGAATTCGTCCCGCATCACACCATGAAGGGTGCTAAGCTCAGGCTCTGATGCCCTACCAAGAGGACTCATTTGCTGAGGAGGAGAAAACCTCCACCCCGGCACATGAAGTGCTCTCGTGAAGCGGCAGCAAACCTCCTTCAGCTAACCTGAAGTGCCACCAAGGCGGTACAGCGGGAGTGGGGAAGCGTCTCTGGGAAGGGGATGCCAGTTCACCGCTCACACAGCATCAAAGAAACCCTCAGCACGTGAAATGGCTGCCAGGAGCAGGAGGAGAGGCGCTGTGGAGACTGGAGCACAGGGACGGTGCGCCCTTGGGAAGCTCCCATCGAAGAGCGGGCAGCTGCACCTCAAATGTTCCACTGCATCTCAGGCCTGGCCTTATTCACCGATGCAACGCAAGAATCAAACATGGGGGTACGGGATCACTGTGCTAGGGAGCTAGGGAGTCCGGGCCTCGTCGCACTTGATGAAAGAACAGTGCCGCAGACCACAGCGTCGGCCTCAATCTCTGATCCAACAAAACAGCCCGTCGGGTACCATTATTGCTGTGAACCAACACCCAGGTACTGTGTCAGGACATTTGAGGAGAGAGGGGAAGAGGAGATTCGGATGGCACTGCCCAGGAGGAGGAAGAGACCTACTGTCTCGAACGCTCAGCGCTTTTGGAGGGGGCTTTTCTGCTAACGAGCTCGCCCTTCCTCAGCTCTGCCCAACGCCACAGCCACCTTCAAGGCCTCCCAAGCACACTGCCCAGGCAGCACAGACTTCAGCCTCTCAGTCGTCGATCTCTTGTCACTGTGAGCCAGAAACTTGTGAAACGTTTCTGGAGAAAGGAAATTACAGGAATCTAACCACTTTTGCACTCCACATAAGGAATGCAGCATTTACACATTAAAACGCTTAGCCTGTTGGGCTGGTTTGGGGTATTTTTACTGGGTTGGATGTCTTTTTCCATCTCCCCCTCTCCTAAAGGTCATAGTGTGATGTGTGTGACATTTAATCTATACCACAGGGTACAGTCTTGTTAAAGCATAGCTGAAAGCACAACTCCCCTTTAAACTGAGACACTGGAATTAGCAACGCTAGCTTTGTTGCTAAAACTTCTAGAGCTCTGGAAAGTGCCCCTCTAAACTTGGATTAAAATACGAAGACTCGGATAGATATAAAACGGTAATAAAAGATACCTTAACTTGCTGATACGCGTCATTAGGTAAACTGCATTCAAGACGAACACGTAGGAGACTGGCATTCATAGTTTCTGCCTGGAAGAAAGAAAAGTTAAAAAAATATCAAGCACGTTGCTTCAAAAGATGTTGTCATATAAATCTGATTCACACACAATTTATAAAGATAATAGGACTGTCTCCATGTATGCATGACACAGCAACTTCAGGAAATTTTTAAAAATAAATATAATTACTCTGTACTAGGCCAGCAACCAACCTCCAGTTCTCAGGAACTCCATCAATATCTACTTACTTGTCAAACTATTATTATACATGATTCTTAAGTATTTATACAGCATCAACATGAGCAATCCTTCTGTCGTAGGTCAATAAACTATATTCAACAGAGCCTTTTTTGTATAATATAAAAGCTTCTTTTCTTGTTTTCTGTACATTTTCTTTGCTGATTGGATACTGAAATACTGTTGTTAGGCCAAGAACATAACACTTCTTGGACATGGTCTGATGCATAGGCTTTATGCCAAAATGGACAGACAGAAAATACTTGTTTTGCCTTTTTATTGATTGGAAAGGGAACAGAAAAAACAAGACGACATTGATTGTGCTAGCTTGTAAAGCACTCAGAAATCTAATGGGGAACGGTGCTGGCAAAGCCAACCATACTTCATGAAAGTTATCTGGAAATCTGGACTGACAAATTACTTGAACAAACTGCTCAGCCAGTATATCTTGATTCTACAAAAAAAAAATAAAAATTACTTGGAATGACACTGTCACTCTATCAGTGCCTTAATTACAGCAAAATTACCTGTTGATTTTGAGACTGACGTGGAACCTCCTCGTTTCCTCTGCAATAGTGAACTAAATATCTGAGTGGGGTATCCACAGGTTCAAGTTTCTGAAGGTCTTGATGCAACTGGCTTTAAAATAATTTCAGTAATTTGAGGCAAAACTGTGACAAGAAGTCTTTGAAGTGTCCAACACCGAACTCCCTGGGACAGGCAGAAGGGAGCAGGGCGCATCTGGGCAGGGAGCAGATTTACCACACACGTGGCGTTTCATGGGGTCCACGCGTTCTGCATTCCCGATTCAGCGGGATTTCACACCAAAATGACTGGGGCTTCACACAAGAGGGCGATGTAACCTCTGCAAAGGTGGTCAGCGGCGACCCAAACCCTGTTCCCAGCGCCGCTCTCTGGGGCACGTGAACCCCTGCCGCTGCCTCCTTTCCTTCTTATAAATGCCTTTGTCCTCATCAAATTTTGAGAGCAGGAAAAAACCCATCAGATTCAAAAAATGGACCACTTGGTAACCTCTCACAACCACGACTGCTAGTGGAGTTTTAATGAGGCAGTAAGGTTACATAAACAGGAACTTTGGGGGCCGCTTTTACTCTTTTAAAGTAAATTTTAAAGTAATTTCACACCCCATACCCCTATTAAAAAAAAAAAAAGAAATCAACTAAATCATACTTTTCTAACGTTGTTTTTTAACTTCTTTTCATGACCTGGCATAGGTCTGCATGGGAAAAGGCTGTCACCTGAAAATTGAAGCTGCTAATGTAACACAGAGGAAAAAAATGTTATTGAGGTGTATTTGATGTTTATCTGTTTTTATGGCAATTTTTTATCTCTCTTTGTAAAGCTATCTTCAGAAAAGGAAAGGGTTTTTTTTATTTATCTAAGGCGGACAACAGATGCATAACTGTCATGCCTACTACCGTACAACACTGGTAGGACAGCTGTGTTAACCGTAAAGAGAAGACAAAGCATCTGAGAAGAAACCACTGTCAGAAGCAGAGTTTCCAAGAAGATGAACCCAGGGTTGTGGTTTAACCCCAGTCGGCAACTAAGGAGTACGCTGCTGCTTGCTCACTGCCCCCCCGAGGGATGGGGGAGAGAATCAAAAAAATAAAAACCCTCCTGGGCTGAGATAAAGCCAGTGTAATAGGACAGCAAAGGAAGAGAGAATAATAACAATAATCACGACGATAAGAGGACACACAAAACAAGCGACGCACACCGCCTTGCTCACCGCCCGCTGACCGCTGCGACCCCCCAGCAGCTTCCCCCCAGTTTATAGACCGACCACGACACCGTACGGTACGGCCTATCCCTCTGGCCAGCCTGGGTCGGCTGCCCCGGCTGTGCCCCCTCCCAGCCCCTGCTGCCCCTGCGGGGGGAGCGGGAAAGCCCCGGGCTGGGGGGAAGCACTGCAACTCCCCAGCAACACCTAAACCGCCCCTGCGTCACCAACGGTATTCTCGTCCGAAATCCCACCCCAGCGCTGTACCAGCTACTAGGAAGGCAATTAACTCTCTCCCAGCTGAAACCAGGACAAACAGGACCATGTCCACGTCTCCCAGCAGTGCAAACGCTCCATTTAGACTGGAAATATCACTGCCTGTGAATCGAAGCAGAGACCTGAGCTGTGCATCGTACCTTTGCACCAGAGGTGAACTGCAAAGGGGAGGCACGGCACAAGGGGAAGAGACAGAAAGTGCTGCAGAGCCGCAGAACCACTGCCACTTCATTACCTGGCACCTCTATTTTGTAGTAGGCATGCATGCATACATACTTGCACACACACACACTCAGCATGCACAAATCCCGTAGAAACTGAATAGAGAACTCTGATAGAAGCCACACGAATGAAATTCTTACAAGTTTTGGTAAGTTCTTACATTTAAGTTTTAAAGAAACAGAGGCCTCTCTCAAAAAAAACCCCACTAAAACCCCGAACCATCTGATCTGCAAGGAGCCCCATTCTCCTGGCAAAGGTCTGGGATTCTCGCTGGGGGACAGTACAGCAGGCAATTACTCAGGAAATAATTCATCCATCAGAAGGGAGACAGAGCATTAACAGGACGGCTGGCACAGGCCAGCTCAACAGCCACCACACAACTTCTTTTAGGGGAAGAATTCCTTACGCTGCCTTAGGTGCCCTGTCAATCAGACATGGCTCTATACAAGATTTTCACAGAGATATTCTTGCATCATTATTAGGACCACAGAGTTCAAACCACTTCCTGGAGTTTGACTACAGTATAATTTAAAAAGAACGAACATCAAACAAGCCCCTCTTCTTCCTGCAGGCTGATACTTCAGAGTTTCTGTCCTGGACAGTCTTTGGCCCTAAAGAGCTATTTGCACTCCGAACAGCCTTAATAAGCTGTCCTTGTAATAATGATTCAGCAGAGCTCCATCAGTTTCTTGCAGGCAGTTATCGGGATGGCACACCAAGAAAACTCTACCTTTGTTCTCCACACCCAAGCACCACACTTGCACACGCTCTGATCCTCTGCCCACTGGCACAAAACATAGCTTAAGGAGTCCTGGGTTCCACCCAGTGCTTGCAGTATTCCCCACGTTGTTGGTTCATAAATTCTGAACACCTCTGGGAAGCCAGCGGAGTGGTGCCTGTGTCTCCTACGATAAGCTATCCCTCCCTGCGTGTCACTCCTCCACTGACATTTCCAGGGGGTTGTGCAGCATTTTGAACACGAGGCAGTGACGGTAGCTGCCCTGTTAGTGCCATGCCCGATATTCAACAATGCCAAAAAACAGGCAACTGGAGCAAGGACTACGTCCAGAAGCTGGATAAACAAAGATGACCTATATGGGCTCCATCACCTGTTACGGCTTAGTGGTAACTAGCTACTGCTGAATGGCCATGTGGACATACTATGAATTCACAGTGTCTGATACAGCTCTTCTTTCCGCCCAGTGAGCGAGCCAGGAGCCCAGAAATCCTGGGATCCATAGCCAGAGCACACCGATCCTGAACCCTTCAAAATCTGAAATTTTGAAAAGAGTAACAGAAAAGTGAAATTCAACAGTAGAAAAGGCAACTTTGTCTTTTTCTTTTCTTATTAATCACAAGATTTTCTGCTTGGGGGAGTGATGGAGAAGAATGGCCTGCATACCTTTCCTATTAAAGGATAAAAACAAGCCACAAAATCAATGGCAGTTCGTTTTCCACAAAAAAAAAATGCAAACACAAGCCTGTCAGGTATTGTATTTCCAATGGAAACACTACTGCAGAGGTAAACTTTCACCTATAATCCCCAGGGTGATATCACATTTCCAACACAAATACTCTGTCGAGGCAAAATGTTATCCATATACTTATGTACAATTCTGGCCATTTACCTTCCAAAGAAATTTTTACAAATGGGAGAAGCTGCAGAAAGGAGTTGTCAGTTTGGTTAAGAAATGGCCAGCCCATCACTGAAGAAGATACTACAGAGCACGGACCGTTCAGCTTGGCAAAGCAAAAGCTGAAAGATGCGATGCTACCTACCAGTGCTTCTGGGTATACGCGCCAGAAGCGGGACAAGTCATGTAAACCAAATGCACATCTTAAAGAAATACAAACCAGCCAGGAAGCAATTCAGACTGGAAGCCAGGTGTAGGTTTCCAAGCACCGAGTGTCTGGGGTAACGGTAACAATGCCTTCAGCAGTTCTGAGAAGCCATTTTACCAAGCAGGCCATGGGGCTAAATGACGTTACCTTTCTGGCCTTGACGATCAAGGATGTCAGCATGACCCAACAACTTAAACACAACCACCTTCAAAACAGGAGACAACAGATGCAAAAACCTGACACACAGAGTGCAGCACTCAGCGAGCTTTCTCACAGGTTTCCAAGCAGTACCAGTAGCCTTCAGAGGTAAGGACACCTTTAGCATATCGACATTGTCACTCAAGGTTACAGCGCATTCAGCCCAAGATGACAAGGGATGTGTAAATGAAGCTTACGCTACCCTGAACTTACACTGGTACTTTACTTCAGTTAAAAATAAACAGGGGAAAGTGAATGTACACAGTTAAATGAGTATGACTGGGGTTTTTTTAAATGATTTTTCACTACAAATCTCCATTGTATGTTTAATAGTTACATATCCTTAACTTTGCACATGTGTAGTCACTCAACCTCAATGACCTCTCTTACTTCCACAGCTTCTGAGCCTAAAATATAAACTGGACAAGACAGAATCATACTCATTTTTATGGGATATGGATCAGAATATTAGTTGGGTGAACTGAAGTGAGGCCCTTCTGGGGAGGACAGCTATCCGCAAAGTTTTTTCTAAAAGGAACCCAAACTCGAGCTGTAAGCTCCTCTTCAGTATTTAGATCTTGTCTACCACCTTCAACAGCTGAGGAGCCTGTCCCATTGCTGCAGCATTTCTATCCAAATCTGTAACATTCAGTGACCTGAAGAGTAATCCCTCAATTATAGCCCGGGCATGGGAAAATTACACCTAGACTAGGAGAACGGAGTCAACACTCCCTCAGAACTCAAGTCCTGTGACAAGACTGGTGCCAGCCGGTACCACGCTGCACTGCCGAACACGACCTCAAGCTTATACTGTAGAGAAATTATGCATAAGAAAATGTTCCTCACTACACAGTAAGGAAAATGTCAAGTGGTCCCCAAAACTTCTCTGCTGAGGAATTCAGACAGAACTGTGAAGCAGCAGAGTCTGCATCAAAACTTCACAGTACCTGACAAGAACCCATTGAACCAGACATGAAGCGAGACGTCATGAACAGCATCCAAAAAACCCGTCTCAGTTTTACCCCTAGCTCCCAAATTTACAAAATCTGAAGACCTGTGGTTCCTTCACAAGAGTGTCTGTGTATGCCCACAAGCAAGCACACCCGTGTGATTACAGGGAAGACACTGGTACAGAGGAAAAGAAAGGAAGAGAAGGAAATTGTGCATTATCCTCAGGTAGAGGTATGATTGATCTAACATATGTAGCAGACTGAAAAATACCATCTGAGCCAAGAATTTTTCTCAAGTAGAACAGAAGATGACATCATGAAAACAATCAATGCAGCCTGCCTTTGGATAAAACATTAAATGCTGTCACGTGCCAAGATATTCTAAATATGGTTTTGAAAAAACTAGATCCATGTACAATAAAAAAGGAAATCTGAAAGATCATTTTTTCCAGTTAGTAATTCTGAAGGTTCCAAATGGCCTGGAAGACTATGAAAATGCCTGCAACTGCAACCAAATGACAGAAATTGGTAGATTCCTTCAACTGAAATAGTTGTGCCTCGTAAATCCACCTTGCTGTATTCTTCGCAGCTCCCTGCTTTAGTCAAGCTGAGGTAAGCAAAGCTGCCGTTTTCAGCACTGATACGGGCAGGAGGGGACACTCGAGCCTGGCTCCCAGCTCTCCTCATCCACGCACACGCCGTGCTTTTTAACGGTGGCAAGCTGTCGGCGCAGCCCTGCCGTGAACCAGCTTGGGGAACCGGTCTGACACAAAACCAGAACAAACCAAAACAGCCCCCCGGACACTTTATAGCACAAAGGTGTTTTTTTTTCATGACAAAACAATTCTCCAGTTTTGTTCAGAGCAGGGCGCCGCAAATAGTTGTGTCGGCAGAACTGCGAGGGCAGCTCACCACAGGAGCATGAGCGAGAAGTGGGAACAGTTTAAATGCCAAAGACTGCCTCATAAAACCAGAACACCGGCTCATCACAGCAGCCCTGTATCTTGCGACCTCCCTCCTGCAGTCACTGGTACCTGGACGTTCTGTTAACATTCCTTGCATCCCAACCACCCGAGGACAAAACCCTTTTACGCCTGAGAAGATTTATGCTTCATCTCCATTTGAAATGTATACTGTACCATAGCGTGCGACGCCTGGATGTTCTGAATGTGTGGAAGCAGTAAGTAGGCGTTTGCCAGCTGCACTCTAGGTTCTTCTGGAGAAGATGTCAGAGTTCCTGTTCCAAAAACCTGGAGTTAAAAAAACAGGTAAATACATCGACATCTAGTGTGTCAGTTATTACAGTAACATACAAAACTACTTTGATAACAACAACAATCTTCCCCAAAAATAGACTGGTTTTTCACATTAGATTCTTTTAGGAGACAATTTATATAAATAAAGTTCCAATGTGGAAAGTAGCTATACACATAAACGCACTTTAGCGTCTTCACTCATTCAGACACCACTACAAAACCAAAACAAAGCACTCACCAGCAGGTTATCTCAACAAGAAAGTATCTAAACTCTCTTACTATTCATCAGGCAATTACAATATACATATCACCATTTGGCAGTGCAGTATGTTCTGGAAAAACTTTGTTACTAGTCCAACTGCATACTGAATTCAATGGCTTTGCCTTAAAAATCAAGTAAAATAATTTCTGATCATTTTGGTTTTTAAAGTCTGCAGTCCTCAGAGCACTAAGATTTGCAAATTGAATGTTTTTACTGTGTTCATATTCCGCTCCATCAAGATTTATGGCAATGAGATGCAAGATAATGGCAGAAAAAAATTAACCCTCATTAGAGGTTAAGAAAAAGGCCTTGGGGTTTTTCACTTGTATGCAAAGATTTATTTATTTATTTAATAGAAAACCCCCACACATTTTTAATTAAGAGGATAATACAATGCATGCTGTGTTCACTGAAGATCTCTGGCTATAGATAGAAAATGTCAGAGCCAAGGGAATATGCTATTTTTTTACGGAGGCAATTACAAATTACACCTTTTATTACAATGGTACCTCTTCTCCATTTGAGTGAATATTCTGCACATACTCTTGCCTAAGTGCACTAGAAACATCAAACATGTTTCAAGGCTTTGGGGCTCTCAAGAGCACTGTAACTGTGCATCAACCACTCAAGTTATGCTGGATTTTGAAACTCTTAATGCAAGCTGAAATCACGGGCAGCTACTTCCTCTGTTTCAGGTGGCTGCTGAAGCTGTCCATGAAAACCAGTCTGTTACTGATTTTAGCAGCAGTCCAACGGGAAACAAAGTGATTGTTCAATGACACGGACAACTGCTTCCCCACAACTTGCTGATGAAAGGCCCCGGTTGAGCTGACCATGCAATAAATCAAGGGGTCAGGAGTGAGTGCAGGGAGATGAGAGATGTCAAAAAGAAAAGGTCAATCGCTCTATAATGCACTCTTCCCTCTTCCTTGATGAAAAGTTCCTGCCAAATGTGGCATTATCTCTAATAAATACTAGATAAATGCAACATTTTCATTGAAAAACATGTATTTCAATGGAACTTACCTATGCTTCAATCTAAGGAGCTTTGTTTTTCAGTACAGTATCAAAGTATGGGAATGGAATAGCTACATGGTTGATTAAAGCTAGCACTGTTTTTAAATCACTGAATCCAGAGTTAGATCTTTCTTTAACAAATTCATAAAAGCAAATAATTTGGGGAATAGAATGTCCCTTATAAAAATAATAAAAAAAACCCCTTAGGACTTCCTTGAATTCGCTAGTTAATCAGACCATAGATGGCCAGTTAATCAGACAATGCATACCATTACTTCCACTTTCATGTTTTAAGGGCCTAAACCTCCCACCCCGTGTTACATCTCCAACATGTTTACACAAAAATTCTGCAGTGTAGCTGAAAACCACCTAAAATATTTCCTAAATAGGCTTTTCGTGACAAATGCATTCCAGCACAGTGCAGACTAGACTGCAGTATTATATAAAACCAACTAGTAGTGACAGGACCATGATCTTCTAAGTACACGTATACAAGTGCACTTAATTTTACTACCGCAAGTAGCCCCACTAAGAGTAATAATTTTAACCATACACATGTATGAGGGATCACAAGACTTGCAGTATCTGGTAAAAGGGATGAATTGTAAACCTTACCCCACCTGATTTGTATCAGGAATTCAATGAACTTTGAAAGTCGCCAAATTCAAAATGTATGACAATCACTTTTCAAAATACAGTAAATCCAAAATTGAAGCTAAAAACAAGAGCAGTTACCTGATATGAAAGTACTCCATGAGATGAGGTATTTATAAATAATGAGCTTTCAATGCTGCCTTCTTCTGTTGGCAGGAAGAGAACTCTGAAAGAAATTTTTCCCATCGCTGGAATCACCTGCGGAGACCAAAAAGAAGCTTGCTTGCTCGGCGCACGTGATCACGACACCCGCGACCCAACAGACATTTCCATGTGTACAACCCCATCTGTAGACCCCACTAAGCAGAACCTCAGCCCTGAGAAGCTTCATCTGTCCACGGCTCTTGACTCTTGCTACTACAGAGAAGAACTGAGGCCACACAGCAACTTGCTGTGTTATGGCTCTAGTTTCTCAGCTAGCTCGGGCCTTGTCAGTCAAGACTCCTTTTTGCACGAGAAGTTAATCATGCAGCATCGACAGCCTCTGCGTGCACAAAAACGCGTTCCCGCATATAGATACCTATGACAAAGTGAATCAATCCCCCCGGGATATATAGTCAAATGAGTCAAAGCTGAAACTGGGCAACACAATTAGTAACCAAGTATGTCTAACTAAAAGAACGACGACGTTTATGTCTGTACAATAATACCCATTCAGCCATAGCGAAAACCCAAATCAGATGAAAGCATAACAAAAACCCTTTGCGCGTCAGCAAAAGGATAAAATCTGGGCTTCATCAAACTAAGATCACAGCGATTTGTTCTTAACGTGTGTTATATTGTTATACATCGTTAAAAAAAAGAGAGTTAAAATAATGATCTTGGATCATAAGGCAATTATGCTCATAATTGCAATACAAAATGCATAAAACATTTCACTGCAGATTTTTTTGAGGAATATGAAGACCATTCAAAAGACTGAAAATTCAAGGCTGTAAAACACCCACATGCCTGTGGATTACTGCATAATGCTGCATAGAGCAGAATGAGATTTAAAGAGCCTCTTTAACAGTGAAAAAATCTTTTCTTTCTCTGTTACTGTAAAACACATTTCCTACTGTAGGTTTTGGATGTCTTCTCGCTTACCAGTCTAAGTAAGCAAAGAAAATGCTAGCAAAACAGAAAAAAGTTGGAGGTCCTATAAAAAAGCACGAAGAGAAAACACAGACTGAAAAGCTTAGGCCAAAGGAAGCACGAAGGCTTGGCACTTGGCCATTACATAGTTTCCAAAAGTACATCAACACTCACCCGGCTATGAGCAGGAGACACATGAAACTGTCTAGTAGGTGTAAACACTGAATTCACTACAACTTCTCTATCTCTACTAGGGTTGTAGGCATGTAGGATTTTAGCTCTGGGCAACCCCAGTAATCTAGAGGGGGGGAAGAAACAAGAAAGAAATTATTTACTTTGTAAGGACAGGCAAGACACAAAAAAGCAACAAATATAAACCACTCTAGAACACATTGATACCTAACAATTTCCTAGTTGTAACTATTCTTCGGAAACATGCCAACAAGTTTTGCCCTTTAGTGTACAAAGACAAATAAGTAACTTTAGGATGTGAGAGGTGCGCTTAGCCAAAACTCATTGGAGTCACCCAGGAGTTTAAGAAAAAAACAACCCTTACAAGGCACAAAGTTTTGAATAAAAAAGTTTAAATAACCAAAGTCTTGGTTTTGTCAGCTATAGCAACAATTCTCTTAAGGCTTTTGCTTTAGCTCATCCGTCCTAAAACCCAGCATCTTATACATTCATTCTGTGCATCCTCTGAAACATTCCTTTAACTCACAAGGGGAACACATTTTTCAAACAAACAAACGAAAGAACAAACCCCACACCACCAAAAAAATCCCTCAAGTATTTTACCAGAATGTTTTGCCTGGGACTTTCTGGATTTTATTTTCAGAAGTTAAAGGAAGCAACAAGCTCCCCCTCCATTTGGAAGGCAATTTTTCAAGAAATGAACAACTAGTACGAAGAACTGATTTGTCATCTATGCAGAATCACCTGAAATGTACCCAGAACGTGTTACGGTTCCCTATTCCCTTCTCCCCCTCCCTAGAACTATGCTGATTTTCATTTACAAAGTACTGCAAGGCAAGGAACACAGTGTCAACTCCGTGGCAATTACTTACTATTTCTCTTTTTTTCAGACTATGGCATGATCTCAGCTAATGCTCTTTACCCAAATGTAGCCCAGTATAGTTGTTCCTCCCCGCTTTGTTATTAATCCAAGTAACAGCAATGTAAGATACTCACTGCATTCCAAAATGCAGAACTGACGGGTGAAAATGTAAGGCCTTCCCATTTGGAGGCATCTTTGCTGAGAAGCTGAAACAAAGGGAAAAGAAGCCATTTAGTGGGTGGGATGCTACACATTGCAGGGAAGGAAGGTATGTTATAGGCTCTGACTCTCTATATTCTAAACACACTCTGCTTCCAAATCTTTTCATACGTTCCTCTTGCTGCTGTAAGACCGACCATTTAGGAAGGTTTCTGTACAACAGCACGTGCTGGAAAGCCCATGCCGGTAAAAGGGCAGTTTGAGAAGTATCCCCTTTTAGAGGTAATGCTGGCTTGGACAACCTCCCTTCCGTGCACATATGCCCCCGTCATGCCGATACGCCCCTTTATGGGGCTGCACAGTGAACTACAGAGGGAAAACAACTTAAAGAGTCCTGGGGAATGAAAACTCCATCAGCATGGAGCAGGTCCCCGCTCTCGGCAAGTCGACATTTGCACACGGGCACGCCCGAGAGCTGCAGAGGCAGAGGAGTAAATAGCAGCTTGTGCAAAAGCCGGCATCAAAAGAAGCGCTTGCCTAGCTGTGGTTTTAATGCAAAAGCCAACTCGTTTCTTACATGCAAAAGAGGGTAAGAAATAATGTGAAACACACACTTCATCATCTTTCCTTTGCCCTAGGAAAAATCACAATGAAGTTCCCATCAGTTCTAGCACATCTTTAGCTTATTTCAACACGAGTTGATGCCCTGTAATGCAGACAGAAATCCCAGGATATCTTTACCACTTTCTCAATTAAAACTTTTCCTCCACAAGTCCCAACAACCCCAGCGGTAAAAAACAAGCCCAGCACTTGTTCATTACATTCTCGGTACCCAGTGCTACACTGTTAAAAACTTCCCCAGAAGCAGCCCGCATGCTGCACAGCCAGCACCAGTCTCGTCTCTCCTGGATGATGCTAATAAGCATCCTAGCGAGGCTGAGTCTGAGAAGGGAGGGACAGACTGCGGTCTCATTAGTTATCCAGCTGCTTTGCATAATGTGTGGTAGAATAGTTAATTGGTCCCCAATTTAAAAATGTTGTTCTGTAACATTACACCTTTAACATATTACAGTACCTACATAATTCTGTTGTTATATTCCAAACCAATAGAGACATTTTAATTTATTACTGGTCAGGAAAAATCAGGTGTATTATTGTTATGAAAACCCACAACTTTTATGAAAACACTTCTCATATACAAGGGAGCAAACTCCCTTGCTGCTGTAGCAAGAGGAATGCAACACATCCAGGTAGCGTTTCGAGGGAGCTGCTAGAAAGAAAGGATGACGCAGAACTACAAAGTCCAGCTGAGCGACAGCCTCCTTCCAGCCACCTCCTCCCTGCCCCAGACAGCTCCTGCTTCGTTCCTAGAAACACCGCAGCAACCAGCACCTTCTTCCCCTTCCAAAAGTCAGCCACGAAGACCTACCCAGAGGAAAGTCTGAGTACCGCTGCTGTAAACACACACAAATTAAAATTAGTACTACAGTAAAAGCCACAGACATTTGAGGGAAGGCACATTTCTTAAGGGTCCTCAGATCCTTTTTTTATATGCACACACATATACAGCAAAACAAAAGTTAAGCCAGCGGTTTATGCACTACAGTATCACCTTGAAACCGCACCACTAACAGTACCTTACAGGTACCTTACAGGTTCTGCTTGAAATACCTTTTGGCACCAGAAAAACCTTTGTAAGAAGGGCAAGAGGCCGAGTGCCCCTCTGTGCCAATTCGTGCAATTGGCAGTGGCTCTCCAAGACTTGCTCACCTTCCTCCTAGGGAGCTCTAGCAGCGTCAGCTCCTTCCCTCCCAACCCTCGCTCCCTGCCACAGGCACCCAGTGCACCGACCGCAAACCCAGCTGGGGACGTAGGGGACTGTGTTTCATCCGACGTGGGAGAGCAAGGACACGCTGCAGCACTGGTTCTTTAAGACACACTGTGTTACTCTTCAGTCAACAATCCCAGCCAACCCTCTGCTAGTCAGAAAACGGGAAAAGCCCTGTGAGAGCGGCAGCAGCTGCGGGAGGGATCCCAGGGCTGCCGTCCCATTCCTTCCGGAGAGGCAGCCGGGACCTGGGGTGGCTGAAGCTACGCCTCAGCTAATGAGCTCTGCAAGCTCCGAGCTGACTCCTGAGCATGAAGGCGGCTTCAGAGCACCCCAGCACGCCGAGCCCCAGGAAGGGGACCATGCTTACAAGACACCCGGCTTCTGCTCTGCACCCCACGGAAGCCACCAGATTTCTCCCAGCCCGGCCCCGAAAGCCGAACAGCCACATTCCTACGGCGCTGTGCTCATAACCCTGCCCGGTGGCCAGATCCAGGGCGTCTGCACCGCTTATCAGCAGCCCCAAAGCACTGCCAAAAAATAACTCCAGAGCAGAGTTTGTTCAACGACGGGACTAGTAGAAAGAGAAACCCACCACTGTTCTGGGGGGCGGCTTCCCCCAAGGGAGAAGGCGACAGATTGGAATAGCGGGAATGGGCAGGGCATCACTCTGCCCATCACCCCTGAACAACCAGGATGCATTTTAAAGCCCACCGCTACAGAGAGAAAGGGACAGGCCCATCTGCATTAGAAGCATAATCCTCCAATGCATTACCCCAAGTCCCTCAAAGCCAGCTGGATGCTGGCAGGACCCCCTTCTGCATCCCCGCTCTCCAAACACAACTCAACACGTTCGAATCGCTGCAAGGGATCTGACAAGGAAATAAATGACAAAGGCAACTTCAAACATTTAAAAGTTGAAGTCACTTTTTATAATAAAACATCAACTTTTTAGATATTTTTTTCCTTTTAATTAAGAGCCTCACCTCACTAATAGATTCACCTCAAATTATGCCAAAAATTTCTCTTTTGTCTACAGACATGCCCAAAAAAGTACACGGGTTGTCTCATGGGAATGTTGCAGGCCTGGGAAAGACACACAAATATCAGCCTAAGAATGGAAGTCTTGAAACAACAAATGTGGAGAAACATTCTCTTTGTTAACAGAAAGAGCCTGGCTTCCAACTGCTCTTGAACTGCTTTTAAAATCAGCTAACATCACATTAAGGACGCTGTCTAGCAAAGCTGGACTCCACACTCAAGGGCATCTCTCTGTTTTTCCAGGCAGACCAGCTGAATGCCAACTCCTGAGTGATAAATTTTGAAACAGCAAGTCAATTCCAACATTTCAGGGGACATTTTTAAGCACAAGTGAACAGAACCGGAGGGAAACGGGAGAAAGAAATTGAAGAAGAGAAGGGAATTCCTGGCAACTGCTTTGAATATTCAGCAGTAATTGCCTTTGTATCCAACAGCCATGTTAACTGGCCCCGCTATCACTTGGCAGCCCACTAATTCAATGAGCTCCCTCCTCTCCATCCTCACAACCTATGTTAAGCGCTGACACCCCGGACCATCCATCTCCAGGAAAAAAAGCCGAAGAACATCTGTAGTGCTGGGGAGGTGAGGGGGGCTCCACGCAGACACGCAGGGCGGGGGAAGGCGGGGGGCAGGCGAGGCTGAGCCCAAGAGACCCGCAGCTCCAGCCTGCCCGTCGCCCCGACCCACAGCCAACACCCAGCAGAGAGGGCCAAATCCAACTGCCAGCACCAGGGACACTCCCTGGGGAGAAAGGCGGATGCGGAGCAGATGGAAAGGGGTGGGAGGGGAAGGTGGGGTGAGGAAGAGGAGTGACACCAGGGGAGCAGACCAGGACAGAGGAATGCAAGAACTCCCAACTACCCCTGCAAGCAGAGAAACGTGGGGTTTTTTTCATTGCTGTTTTTTAAAAGGAGCATGAGCTGTGAAATCTTAAGCCATCATAAGCTCCCCACTAAGAAGGGCCAGAGGTGTTTATCTACAGGGAAAAGGGCATCAGAGGAACATGAAGAAGTTCCAGCCTTTTACAACATTTCCTGCTGCAGAAAAGAACATTTTGGTGTCCTGTTGACGTGGGACTAGCAAAAGGGGATGCTAATACAGGGATGCTGAGAGTGCTGTTAAATACATAGTGGACATTGTTTTGCCCTCACTTCTTTCAGTTCTGTTACTCTTTGATGTGGTTAGTGAAAATAGGTAAACAACCGGGCCAGTATGATTTTTACATTTTTATTTGTAGCCCCAAACCCTAATACTTATATGCATTTGTTCCAAGCAAGCAAAGCTCCTTTTATTTCCCCCAAAGTCCAACAGAAAGAGAGCCTTCTTCATAACAGAATTACTCATACTTCACTGGCCAAAATCCCAAGAGAAGTATTTCTCCTAAAAATCCAAACAAAAGACCAAATCTACTCTGAATAAATTGTTGGGTTTGGTGGTGTATAGGTTTTCTTAAAAAAAAAAAAAGCCAAAATTGAGTTAATTAATCTAATTATACATCTAACACACTCAACAATCTGCAGAATAAGCTGCATCTGAGCAGAAGTGGATGGACAGGCCCTGCAAGGAAGTTTATCCCAATGTCTCTTTTTCTTCCATTAGTTCCTTCAAGTGTTCCTTGTATTCTTTTTTCTTTAATTAATTACTCTATCTTAGTATGCATGTTATCTGATGATTGTCCCACTGCACTCGGCACTGGTGAGGCCGCATCCCGAGTGCGGAGTTCAGGTTTGGGCACTGCAGTGTAGGAAAGACACTGAGGTGCTGGAGAGGGTCCAGAGCC
>KL283803.1:56971-73791 GCA_000699545.1 Podiceps cristatus
TAACAGACGGGTAGATGAGGTGCTGAGGGACTGGGGTTAGTGGTGGTCAGGCACGGCTGGACTCCATGATCTGAAAGGTCCTTTCCAGCCAAGGGATGCTGTGATTCCCACAGCAACGCCTGTAGTTGAGAACCACCCTAATTGCTACTTGGTGCCCTTTCTTCATCCTTCCTTTTTGCACCCTTTGTTGACAGCAGATGAAGAAAAAGCAAGTTGGAGGAGGCATTTTATTGTCAGGTCTTTATGGGTGCAGGGTTTTCTTGGCAGCAACAGGCAAACAGGACTCAATTCTTTAACATATAAGAAGGCCTTTTTGAGTGATTCTGCTTAGGCAGTACTATGTTTTATTTTTCAGTATACTGCTGAAGTAAGATTTGACTTTTGTTTGGTATTTGGGCACTTCAAATGTTTAGTGTAGGAATATCAATAAACCCACAGGATGAGGTTTTGAGATACAGAAGCATGTATGTCATGTATAGGAAAGCACATTTTTTCTATGTAAACTGAAACAGAGAAGTGAAATTTAAGCACACTCATTTACTGACTAATTTTAGACTCATTCTTCTAGACTACACGTGAGAAACAAAGAGCAGACTAAGAGTGACATTCACATGAACGGAAACAATTGAACCCAAATACATTTAATAGTTCTGATCACAGCCGATGCAAAGAAATTATTTTGGCAAATTAAAACAGTTAAATAAGAGAAAATCGTCATAGAAATAGAAACCAGCAGCTGAACCAAAGGCTTATGCAGACCTGATACAAAGCTTTGGTTTGTCACATCCCCTGGTCCCTGGGTTCTCTCAACCTCCCATTTACTAAAGGCAGTGAAAGCACCAAGCAGTAGTTACGAAGGTTAAACTGCAGCTCCTGGAAGACACACAGAAGCTTTGAAAGATGATAAAATAGTTTGAAAAGATGAAAACTTTTGTTTACCATCAGGGCAATTCTAACGAAAACAGAAACAGGAATATTTTAAAATTATGATCTTTTGTAACCAGCAAAATGAACTACTTTCCTAGAGGCAGAAAGAGTCCTCAGAAATCTGAAAATTAAGTTTACCTTGCAACAATCCTATCCAACTCCCCGGCAAGCTATATGTGGCGTGTCCCACAGCCTCAGCCCAGCCACGCTCACCACCTCGGCTCCGGAGACTTACAGGACTTCTCCTGAAGTCCCGTACTGACCTAAGGCTCAGGTGATGAGATGAACACCTCAGTCAAAGACTCGGGTGATAACATATGAACTACGCAGTCTTTGTGGATTTTTTTTTTTTTTTTTTTTAAGAAAAAAATCTCCAGCAGGTAAAAGAACAAAAATGTGAATTTTAAACACTGGAAACCTAGAAGTCAAAAAACTCCCATATTTTTAGCACCGCACTGTTTAGGGAAGAGGGGGAGGACTGACTCACTGCTTTTGAATGCTTGGGGATTGGCAACCCATCCTTAGGAATTCACTTACATGCTTTACCAGGGAGTTGTGCTGCTTCTGGAAGAAGGGTGGTCGTCTTTATTTCCTCTGAACTACGCTACGTACATCAGGGACCGAATCCTGGACTGTGGAAAGCAGGAAAGGCCAAAACGGTGTTACCCATCAAATAACATGTGCGCACGCATGCCAGCTATGCTGCATGTTTTCACTACAGGCAAATAGGAAAGGGGAGCTAAAACAAAATAAACCAGTGAAATAGAAGAGACACTCTCTTCTAAAAACAAATCCCACGATTTATGGCCAAAGTCAGAAAGGGGGGCAGAAAAGTCTAGCAATCTTTTTTTTCTTTTTTTTTTGTTTTTAAACTTCTGAAATTGGCAAAGCAGCATATCGCCAAGACCTGCTCACTGAAGTCTCAACGGGCTGATACTCAGCCTATTTTAAAAAGTACTGAGCAGAAGAGGCAGGTAAGCCTAGCTCAAGGTGCAAAGCACAAACCACTCACCGTTCCTTCCCTCCGGCCCCACGGACATCGCTTTCCTCCAGCAACTTGAGCTGCCCCTTCGGCTCCTCTCCTCTACCCTGCAGCTCCCACTGCTATTAGTTGTCTTTCCGGGTGACCTTCTCTCCTCTCACTGCCCGTGCTCCCTCCTCCCACAAAAATTCTGCAATAATGTTTATACAAACCCTTTGCAGAATAGTTACCTAAGCCAGCAGTGCTGCCATTTTATTTATTACAAAACTACAACAAAATTGCAATGAGAAAACTCACAGTATCTCACAGCATAGCGCTTACAAAGTCTCATTTCTCAATGGGATGTAAATGGAAGGACATAGATTAAAAAAAAAAGGGCTTTTCTCCCTACCCTTACACCCAGGCTCTTTGAAAACTGTCCAAAGTAGTTAAACGCAGACCACAATAAAAATCAGAATAAGACTCACAAAGAAATCTAGTGGAGAAGATAAGCAGCAAAGCACAAAGCACTACAGTGAGGATCCCGGCGAAAAGAAAAGGCTTTCTTGTCCAGATGTGCCTGTGGTTTGTACTTTAGCAGCAGCAGCACAATAAAGTGTGTTTAACAGCAGAACGGAATTATTCCCTCCCATAAATCAGCCCTCAACTTCTGAAACAACTGAAATCTGTACTAAATTAAGAAATTAATTCATGATGACTCGAGTTCATTTGAAATTGTTTTCTGAAACCTCTTCTTTCAAAGAAAAGAGCCACCCAGATTTCAAGCAACAACCAACGCTCTCTAGAGATGGTCCAGGGGACCCTGTATTTTTTAAGCATCTTTGACAGAGGGTCTGCTGTGGGGAGAGGGAGGGAGACTTATATAAGTTATATAAACCCCCAAGCACAGGCTTGGGAGAACATTCAGCAGGTTACCAGTGAATTGGGCATGCGAATCAGGCACCCATGTGGCCTAAGCTGAACTTGCAACTACTTGTGGACACAAAAAGAGGAGTCTTGTTTCAGCTACGCTGAGAAATACCCAAGTTATTTGGTTTGGATGAACGTATGGGGCCCACTAGTGCAAAACGCACATCAAACATATTTTCCTCTGAAGCATCTCTACCACTGCCAGCAAATCCCAAATATCCTGGCAAGCAGAACATCCACCTTCATTTTCCTTTTTGCTTTGTATAATTTAGCAATTGCCTGCTCATTTTGCAATATTTCTTATTTGCATAAGGCAATCCCTAAGTACTTAAGACAATGAAAATTGCCTTTCTTTAAGCTTCTTTATAATTTAACTTTTTAATAAGTCAGCAATCTCCTGTTAAACTATGTTTTTTTTTATTTTTTCTGAAAACAAATTAAAAGAATCACTTGTCTAATACAACAAACACTCCTGGCTCCACGAAGAGCCTTGGCATTTTTGACATTTTATCTTGAATTACCAGGTCCTGGATTTCTGGGTTTATGAGAAAATCCTGCATTTCATATCTTCTTAAAGAATGCTTCTAGCCCATGAGTATGTGAAATAAAAACATAGATACCAAAGACACAAAAAGCACTTCATGCTATTTTTTTCCCCTTTTTAAACCTCAAAGCTTTTTAGGCAAATTCACTTTGTTTTCTTGAGTAATTTGCTTACTCTATAGTTGCCAAACCCTCAAAACCCCCCAAACCCCCCCCCCCTTTTAAACTGCCTGCATAACCCAAGTTCGCTCTTCAAAAACTGACACTAAGATCACAAATCATTTCTGAGATTTCAACCTCTGCCAATCTTAATTAACAAGCATTAAGCAAGGCAGTCAAACCTGAAAGCCCCCTGGCCTCCTTTATAGGTGTAAACAAATGGCTGCTTTTTGAAGAACGCTGCTGAACTCTCACAACCCAAAATCCCTTCAAGAAGAGCTAGAAGACTCCACACCTCTGGAAAAAAAACCACCACACAGTGTATCCAGGCTCCTGCCCAGAGTCTCTAAGCCGAAAATGAAACATTTTCAAGTGGAGACATGCTGCTCATAGCCTTTTTCAGACACGGAAAACGTGAGCCCTAGAGGAAGCGCGCACCGAGAAGCACCTAGAGAAAAGGCTTCCACAGCGTCAGCATGCTGCCTTCTGCGGCTAAAAGCAGAGGCTAACTGCAAGCCTTGTGCTGAAATACTGTGAAATTTAAATGGCTTTTCCCTACCCACCGTTTTCAAAGCATTTTACTGAAAGCAGTCACATTTCACAGCATGGCCCTGTGAAAGAGCTCGGACGAAAGAACCTTAAGAAAGGCAGAAGATAGGCCACATACCCACCTGCCTTGTACCTAAGGAGAGCATGCTTATTTTTACTTATTCAGTAGTAAATTATTTAATTCTGTGCTTGCAACGGCAAAGCCATGGCAGATAATTTTAGTGGCAAGAGCTGGTTTTAAGCATAGTCTTGTACGAACATAATTAGGAATCTAACAAAGAAAGAGACAGGGATTCAAGAAGAAACAAATACCAATTCTATCACACCTGCCTCAACTAAATTAATTCCCTCAAAAATAACAATGAACTTGTTTTCTGTTCCTGCAGAGTGTCTACAGGTCAATTAGCAGTACAGAAGGAAGAGATCCAAGTGAAAACAGACCTCGCCTTTTTAACACATCAATTGCGATTCTGTATTTACTGGTTAAAATAATTGTTTCATCAAGCACACGAGTTTACTCAAAAATAAAAGTCTCCCTAGGCTGAAGAGCTAAGGGCCAATTTCTGTCCATTCAGCAGCGATGCTCCTTCAAGCACTCCGCTTTCACATGCCGGGGCAGCACACGTTCCTCGGGCACAGGGGGTCTGGCTCCCACCTGGAGAAAAGGGGAGAGGCCATCGACGGGAAGCGCAGTGGGGCTGCAAAGCTCGCGGCAATAGGAAGTTACACTCTTGTCAAATATCATTGCACCCAACCATTTCCTTTTTCTATTTACAGCCACAGCCAAAAATTTCCATCTTGACAGAAACCATTTTAAGTTAGAGCAGTTCAGCAAAATGCATGAAAGAGCTCTGTGGTCGCTGATAAGCTCCACTTGCTTAATAATTAAGAGTGATAATCTTCCTACAGTAATTACAGAGTGATAATCTTCCTACAGGAGTTGCCTTTCGCTGCTCTGCATTAATCCAAGCCTTTTAGTTTCTTGTTATAATGAAAGAGCACAGACCTGTAGGACAGCTAAGGCACGGATTTGCATGGTAGATCTTAGGCCCATCGGAAAACTCTACACTGAACCTGTTAAGTACTAAGAAGTCCCTCCCCTTTTTCCCCTGCAACAGGAAGAAAAAAAAAAAAAAAAAAAAAGAGTATTAACTAAAAAGGAAACCAAGCAAATACAGAAAAAGTCAGACTTAGGACTTATAAAAAAAAAATAAAAATCTGTTTTTAATTTCTTCCCTTTAGACTGGACAATGCACCTGATACCACCTGCCCTGAAAAGAAGCCATGGAAAAGTCAGTAAGTTCACTTCTCCTAAAGCTCCAAAATCCAAGTTTGACACAATAGTGGAAGACATCAGGCTGGACTGTCATTTCTTCTCTTTTGTGAATTTCACTCCACATCTTTAAAAAACAAAGTATAATATTTGAGCGTCAACCTTTAAGCATAGTAATTTATCTACAAATATCCAATACCATTCCTTGTTTAAGCCAACATACGAAGATGGACAATCAAAATGGGTTCCATATGGAAAACCATGAGTTATCTACACAGTACTTTACCAAATGGCTTCAAATGCTGCTACTGGGGAACAGCAAACGCTACAATATACAGTTCAGATGCCTTAGGCAGTAAATTAGTTAACAAACTGGTAAGACACTGGGGAAGTCCCCCTCAAAAACTTAAAATGCACCTCTTTCAAAGTCCCTTTACCAAACATTTGAGTAACACATCAAGACCAGCTTTTTCGGTGCTGTTTCAGTTTTATAAAGAGAAAAATTATCATTGCTATTGATTGCCAGACTTATTAAAAACTTAATTCTCTTCTCTAACAGATGAAATTTCATACAAACCTTTCTGAAGAAGGGGCAAACTACCTAGAATTTAAATGATATACCCTAGCTTTCTAAGAATACCTAATTTTTCATGTCATGGAATAGCATTTTTACAAGCCATATTACAGGACTGCAAAAATACGATGTGAAGAAGAAATATAAAGAGAAGGAGGAAGACTATGCTCTTCTTAAAGGTACTTTCAGCACGGCACTGCCGGGTGAAGCTGTGGTTGCCCAGTTGTCCTGCACAGAGCAGGGGAACAAAGCGCTCTCCCACACCCCAGGGCCACTACCAAACCTTAAGGAGGAAAAGTTAGAGATAACTCACTAACCAAATAGCAACACCAAAAAAGTAGCTTCAGCCCAAAATCAACACCTCCATCTCCTAGAAGCACCACACTCTTGTTCTTGTTTTCTTTATTTATAACACACCTCCCAGTCGGGGTGTATTATATCCTCTTTAGTGTCCCTCCAAATATTTCTGTGTCACTCGACAAAGCTTTTCGTTCTGGTGCAGTAACTGACTGGATCTGTGCCGTTTTACAGATGTAAAACACAGTATCATTTATTAGATGGGACATGTATTTTTTCCAGAAAAATACAGAACTTTTTTTCTTATGGAGAACCTTTTAAAATAACAATAGCGATAAAAAATTTGAAGACTTATTGTTCATTTGTATTTTATTAACTGATAACACTGCATGTTCATCTTCATCTGTACACTTCAATAGTCTAGTCATATATACCTACTCTTAAAGTAAAAGCTTTTCTTTTCCAACTCCCCATACAAAACTCCAGTACATCTCCCCCTCCGGGCCGAAAAAGAACGGGGCAATCCTCCACAGCATCGGATCACTTCCACTTGGTCACGTAAAGCCCTTTGGTGGGAGGACACCACGCAGCCCGCCTGCCAAATTCCCCTGGCTGCCCCTTTTGCCGCACCCGCCTGCCTTGTGTCCCTCGGCACCTCGGGTCGCGGTATGCAAAACGAAACGGCAGCTCTGTGATTTAGTGCTATTAATAAAAGGAGGCACTCTCACAGTGTATTTCTGACCTGCTCCTAAGTACTACCGTGTATATATACTCTGTAAGATTACGCTGCTAAAGAAAACAGACACGAAAAAATTTATACCAGAAAATTCCAACTGGCAAAAATTCAAAAATTCTGGCATTACCAGGATTAGTAGTTACAACGCTTATTGCAGAAATTACCAGGTCCTTACAAAACATCTGGGAACTGTTGAAGCCAATGCACAGCACATGCTCTGAGCCAATTCTTCTGACGTTCAAAACGCTGCAACCTTCTGCTATTAAACAAAGTAGAACCATATGAAACACACCCTGTTTCACAGGTTTATTAACAAAACACGTACCACCAAAAAAACCTCAGGTATGTTACGGCTGGCACATTAACCTCTAGAGCTCTGATTTCCAGCAAGGGGTACCTTGAGCCAAGGAGTTAACATTTCTTTCCTTTAGCAGGATAGCTGGTGGGGGAAGGACGAGGAGAAAAATGAGCTGGAATAGCGAGAAGGCAGCTTTTAATTATTTTGTATCAATTTTTAAAAAGTACTTGCAATCATGTACTATATTAAGACTCCACCTCCCCTAGATTCTTGCATTTCCTCCTTTATTCCAAAGCTAGACAGCTAATCGGAGTTCATTAACTTGAAATTTTCACCTGAGAAACTAAGGGCTAAGAATCAGTAACGCTATTTTTAGTTTCTTAACAAGCCTCAAACCAGAGGTGTGCTTCCACTGCAAGAAAGGATGCGCTTCGCCTCCGCATGCTCCACACATGAACCTGTTTGATAGGGACTTTCTCAAGCTGCCCGTCAGAGGAAAAGCTCCTTTGACAGACCAAAGACAAATTTTACCGAGCTTGGCCACGCATCTCTCACCGCTCCTTGCTCTGCAAGATAACAAGCAAATGTCACGGTCCGGCGTGGGAGCCCGCCGGGAGCCGTGCAAACTCCCGCTGAAGGCAGTGGGGCTTCTGGTGGGCACAGCTGGGAGCAGAGCCGGCGTGGAGCACCTTGCCCCTTCTCAGCGGCGCGTCCAGAATACGGACACGCGTGACCCAAGTGCACGAAAGCAAACTTGGCAAGCACACTCAGCCTCTGAACAGGCTTCGTCGTGTCACTCCGCAGCAGTATTTCACAGTAAAAAAGGAGCAACGAGGCTCTGTAAGGCAGATCTCTGACTGCTTTGAAAAGGAAGACGTGGCTTTTGGCAGGAATATGCCAAAAAGACAGAGGGAATAAGGAAGCGTGAGGTGCTGCCCCAAACAACGGCGAGCAGCAGGCAACACAATTTGCAGCTACCACAGAGGCACGTTTTCAACACCTTGTCTTGCCTTTCCACAGCCTGTAAAATTTCAGTGGATAGAGGGAAAATAAAAAAAGGAGCAAGTGTTCAAACCAAGTGTCACTGTCCCCAGTCCAGCGCTCATGCCCAGCAGGACCTAACCTCCAAGGCCAGACCTCGCGACAAAGCCACACAACAGACATGGGGCAGCTCTCAGTTCTCCAAATCCCAAATGAGCTTCCTCAGTCGGAGAACAAAAGCGAAGGTCTCCATCGTAAAATCTGGAAGTGTAGGCTCTTCACAGCTGCGCGCTGCCCTCCCCTCCCTGCACAGCAAACATTTCAGTAATTATTCCAAGAACAAACCATTCACCAAAGCGCAGCCCACCGCTTCAATGACCAGAAAGCATTAACAATTGTGTTTATTTACAAGGAGAAAAAAAGAACCTCCAAGCAAGCCCATAAGCTTGGGGACAGGGGCAGGGGGTGTGTTTGTTTTAAAGCGACTACCCACATCTGCGGGATCAGCCACATTATCCCAGCCACACTGGGAATGCTCACAAAGGCCAGAAATGCCCCCTTTTCAAAAGGGCGGTTTAAATGCTGCAGAAACTGGGTCAGCAACAGGCCACAGAAATACCTAAGCAGGCAGCAGGCACCTCCTGGGTTGCAGGCAGCAGGCTTGCGGCACAGGACTCGAATGAAAGACAGAACACACCAAGACAGAAATCAGACAATAGCTATTGAAGAAAGGCAGTTAATAGCAACAAAGCGCGTAAAGCACGGGTCAAGGAGTCGGTCAAGTACAGCCCCTTCAACTCCCTACCCTCCTCCAGTTGCCAGGAATCAAGATTTAGACACAAACCAGTGATGCACATGGCACGCAGCGCTAGCAGGCAGGCACAAAAACTAAGCAGGCATGTTAAATCCACAAAACGATAAGGAACTGCAAAACAACTTCTACAGCATTACACGGCTGCCCACTTCCCGAGGGCAGCGCAGTGCTCCTTGTTGCTCCAGTCTCTTTTTAAAAACACAGGAATGACAGGATTGATGCTTAATGTGGCTAGAGTATTTATCATCTCTGTGTTCAGCTCTTCACTGTTTGTACGTTTATCGATATGTTTATTGCAGAGACCTTAATTTTAAAATGCCAACCCACAAATTCAGTCGATAAGGCAACATAATTCAAGACAAAAAAAAATGTATGTAGGCAAAATGGAAGAGGTGACCCACCATGTCACTAGTGAGGTCTGACTTGCCGCCCGCTTCGCACCCTGCGTAACAGCTGACATTAAACGAGAGTCCAGCAGGACTGTTGCACGCTTCTGCCAGCCAGAGTGGGGAGGACTTGCTTCCGTTTTACACAGACCCTTAAAATCATTTGAAATAAATGGAGGAGGTGGTGACACAAGGTGCAAGCAGTTGTGAATCAGTCACTCCCTCCTTTCTCTCATTTCACTTCCCTTTTACTATTGTGTATCTTTCCTTTCACCGTTAGATTGTGATCTGCTGTTGTCCCTTATCAGTTTTGCCTATCACTTGAAATAAGCAAGTTTTCATTTTTCCCTTCCTACCAGTATCTCTGTTCACTTTGTGTTTTTTTCAGGGGAACCTTTTTTTTTTTTTTTCTCTCCTCTCCACAATCTTTAGTCATTTCTTCTCTTGTTATCATACTTGCCCCCCTGCCTCTCTGGCAATTACACCCCATCCTTGCCCTGCCACCAAATTCCAGCCCAGGCAGGTTCAGCACCGCATCTGAGCGGTTTCCAGCACGGTGTCAGGCAAGACGCCTCACCAGCGTCACCTGCGACTCGCCGGCTGCCCAGCCTCTCTCCCCACAGGCCAGCCCGCGCGCGGATGGCGGCCTCCTGTTTCGGTAGGGCTCTGCCTTAACCAAAGTGCTGCTCTGAGCTTCAGTAAGAGGCAGCAGGCGAAGATGAGCGCCCCGTGCACCAAAGCAGACAAGAGGCACACGAAGCAGCTCTCCCAGGCTTGCAGTGAGAAAGGTCTGGCGGTTGCACGGGTGCCCTTTGCTTCTGCAGCAGAAATTCCTGCGGCACTCGAGGTGCAGACTGCCAGCCACAGCCTCTGCCCCGGAACAACACAGACCGAGGCCTGGCACCTCAAGTCTCTGAACTTGTATGAAAATCCGAGCAGAGAGGGCAGGCCAGGCTCGTTGTGCAAGTCAGAAATGCTGGAGGTTTGAAAAAGTTACTGCAACTTGGCCTGCTGCCTTGCCCTCCGCAGCAAGGGGAAGCTGCATGCGACAGGGGAAGCAGCAGAGGCAGGAGGGCTTGGGGGGACGTGAGCACTCCCTCAACCTGGCTCCAAAATTAGGAAACCTGTCATTCCCCCTCCCTCTGAAGGACTGGGAAAAACAGGCTGCTCCCAAGGGTGATTCAAAGCAGCTAAATTAAACTCCTCGACCACCCTCCTCCCATGTCCTGCAGTAAATCCCACTGCCTCTCCACCCTGAGGTTTAACACCAAGACACTGGTGTAGCCATGATGCTGGCAGTACTCATTAATACAGGTAGCATCATTACTCCGAAACGCTTGGGATTTGCCGCTAGCCTGTGGTGCAGAAGCCAGCCTGCTACGGCATTAGTCCAGCCAGGAGTTGGTGCCCGATGCCCTGAGGGCACCAAAACTGTGGGTGACCCGCTCCGTGGGCGATGACAGTCACTTGCCAATAACTTTGGTAGAGTCCTAAGGGAAAAACAAAAACCTTTCCTATTTCAGACGCTTCCAATAATCCTTATTAGACTGTTTTACTTTTCAAGTAGAGAGCAAACAACTTCACACAGTAATTTCTGCATTAACTCCTGCAAAGGCAACCAGATCTTTCAGGAGGACATCTAGTATCTGCAACTCTGAAATTTCATGCAATGTCCATCTTCACACTCTAAGCAGTGCCTTAGTAGCAGCAGTCACAAAAGTGTAATTACTTTAAACTTTAAAATTACAGCCTTTATTTTCTCCCAAACAGAACCAACTTTTCTTTAACGAATCACTGCAATTTATCCTCAAAGAAAATAAAACTACTGTAATGTCAGATTCAGTAAAATTCAGTAAAATTCAACCAGCTCTGCTTTTCATCCTACGACTCTGTTGGGATTCAGCTCTGCTGTGCAATGACAACTGCTAACACTACAACGCACATGAAGAGGGGTTTCAGAAACATGTACCCACAGACCCCACCTGTTTATAGAACGCGCAGCCTGTATCAGAAGAGTAATTAACAGCTTTTACATATTCCCACCAAGAAAGGCCTTGAGAACATGGTGCTCTTTGCTCTGGCGCTCTGACACAGAGCGGCGAGGAGATCCGAGAGCCTTAAGAAAGGGCACACGTGCATTTTCAGTTGCCTGTGGAAACTGCACCTCTCATCTGAGCGCACTACGGCGACAGAGTTAAAAGGCAGCACAATATTCAGGAACTTGGAAACCGTACAAAAGATCCTCCTCACAAATAATACAAAACTAAGCATGCATCTGTTTTTTCTGTCTCCAGTGCTCAAATACATTACACAGAGTGCTGGCTCAGAGGCAAGGAAGTCTCCGAAGTCCCTCTTCGTTCCAAGTGTATTCCCAACGGCAGCGCAACACACTGCTCCCACAAACATGGGTCTGTGTCCTATATGCCAAGAGACCGCATTTAAGCACATCCACACATATTCATATGGCCCAATTTCTGTTTGATACATGACTGCTGAAGCCACTTCTGTGCTCACTGATAAGAAACAAATACCTACAGCTGAAGGACCGCAAAGAGTCACCTGATCCCACCAAACCCACGCTGCCCGTGGAAGAACGCCTTGGAAGTGCTCACAGGGGAAAGACTACCAGCATGCGTGTGGGGCTTTTTTTTTTTTTTTTTTGCTTAATTTTGATAAACAGAAATCACAGAAATAAGTGAAGCAGCTTCACAGGAAAGGTCAAGACCTCAGTACACCAACAAACTTAAAAAAACATGAAGTATTAACATTTGGATCCACTGCTTGCCAAACACCGTCAGCTCTGAATGAAGCGTGCAGGAGCTGACGCAGCACTTGCAGTGACTCAAAGTCAGTCTCTAGAGGTTCTGGAAATCTGAGACTCTGTACAACAATCCTGGTCCAGACCCTAAGGACCTGCAAAAACTTTTCAAGCATATACCCACCACACAGGTGATCAGGAAAGGCCTTCTCAGTAAATAGGGAAGGGAATCACAGGATGGTTTGTGTTGGAAGGGACCTTTAAAGCCCACCTGGTCCAACCGCCTGCCACGGGCAGGGACATCTCCAGCTAGATCAGGTCACTCAGAGCCCGTCCAGCCTGGCCTTCCAGGGATGGGGAAACAGGGCTGTAAGAACATGGAGGCATTCAGGGGGCACAGAGAAGAACAAAGAATAGCAATACGAGAGAGATTATTAACTTTCCACTAGTTCAGGTATCAGCATTCATCCATGATTAAAAAAAGCTGGGAAATTCCCTCTCAGGAGATAAACATATATGTGCTACCAACAAGGCAGACAGTAGCAGAAACAAAGATAAGCAGATTACACACTGGTCATTTATCTCTTTATCTACTTTGTAAAGCTGAGACTGCCTATTTAATTCAAAGCTTAACATTTTTTTTTTGTGTGTGTGTGACAATGGAATTACACTTCAGTCTCTCAAAGAAAATAACGAGGTCCCGGAGAAGCATTAAAACAATGAACAGCAATTAAATACATTGGAAAGTAATATATACTGATTTATATGTGCAAAAGAAAGTGAGAATGTATGTCGGAACAATTTTGACTTAAGATCACTTTTTCTTCTTTGTGTCTATCATTCAGGTTTCTGGAAGACTTCTCAGGCATTTTGAAGTGTGTCAAATTATTATTCTATTAGTATGCAAGTGCCTCCAAAAGCCAGACCAGTTTCAAATCTTGGGACCGCAAAGGAACTGAGGTCTTTCATAATGCAAGATCCACTAAATTACTGCAAGTGTCACCACCCCATCATCCAAAATAACAGTTTCTAGGCTTAAAAAAGGTGAGTTGTTTTCTGCATTTCTCATGCTTCCCGAAGGAAGCAAACATTTTAACAAAACTTTTTCTTGCTCAGAATGCCCAACTTTTAACTAAAACACAACAAAACCACGAACCAGAGACAACACAGCCCATGCTTTCAACACCACTGAACATGTTCCACCATCTTAACTCTCTCCTTTCTACTTCCAAGTCCTTAACAGCTTCTTCACAAAGTTTTGAAGTAGAAGTTGACTTTTATCAGGCAGTAACAAAAAGCATTATTTTGCACTTTAAATTTCTTAATTTTGACATCTGTGGAGTTCTGGTATCTAGGTAGGTGAGATGGTAAACCACTGACTACAGCTCACTAGGTACTGCAATAGTACCTTGAAGCAGAGACGAGGCTATCAGAAGACAAGAACTTCACCAAAAACAAGAACAGAGGGCTACTTCTCACCTTCTTCTCAGAAAAACATTTTCCCTTATCTTTCCTTTTCCTCATAATTCTGAGCAAAACATCATCTTCGTGGTAATTTTTATTGATTGAGGAATTCCCGTATTTAAAATTTCTATAAAGTCTATTTGTTCTACAGAAAGCAAGTACAGAAAACACAAATATTCTGAGTTGTGCTTGTCTAACTATATTTCCACTGCACTTTTGGAAAGTTACCAAGACAGTGTCCTGGTTTCGGCTGGGACGGAGCTAATTTTCTTCCCAGTAGCTACTGTGGTTTGAATTTACTATGGGATTTGGTATGTGATGAGTGTTAATAATACACTGATGTTATTAGCTGCTGCTAATACAGAAAACACAAATATTCTGAGTTGTGCTTGTCTAACTATATTTCCACTGCACTTTTGGAAAGTTACCAAGACAGTGTCCTGGTTTCGGCTGGGACGGAGCTAATTTTCTTCCCAGTAGCTACTGTGGTTTGAATTTACTATGGGATTTGGTATGTGATGAGTGTTAATAATACACTGATGTTATTAGCTGCTGCTAAGAGATCAAGCTTCCCAGGTTTTGCAAAAGTGCAGGTGCAAAAAGATGGGAGGGGTATAGCTGGCACAGGTGACCCAAACCGGCCAAAGGAAGCACTCCATACCATGGACATCATGCCCAGTATGTACGCGGGGATTGCCTGGTGGGCAGGGTTCTCCCCCTTCCTCGCTCACTCCTTCTCTCACCCAGGAACTTGGGGTTCTGCGATCGTTGCTTGGGAAATGGCTGTTCCAAGATCACTCTTGGTTTTGCGTTGTGATCACTGCTCAGGGATGGGATGGGCATCAGTCAGTGGGTGGTGAGCAATTGCAGTGTGCATCACTTGTTTGGTATATTCTCTTATCAGCATCATTATTATCATTCTCTCTTCCTTTGCTATCCATTAAACTGTCTTTATCTCAACCCACAAGGTTTTTTTTTATTCTCTCCCCCATTCCATGGGGTGGGGGAGCAAGTGACTGAATGGTGCTTGGTTGTCGCCTGGGTTAAACCACAACAGACAAAAAAAAAAAAAAAAAAAAAAAAAAAAGCATCTTTATTTGTACACCACTTTGGGGGCAGGAGGTGGAGTGGAAAGCAAGGTGACTATTAACACAGCCAGCTTCGCCCTCTCTCTTCCTTAACTCAGGTGGCAGCCTGGACATAACACAGAATGGTGGACCCGGACAAGCAGACACCTGAATTATTCATACTAACCACGTGTTTCTCATAGGCAATTAGCTTATTTGATTAAAGCAAACTCTTCCACAAATACAAAGCAAATATTTGCAGTGAATACTCAACTCTGCAAAAGAGTTAATACACACTATTGTCACATGCAAGTATAATATTTGATATACTCTTCCTCTCCCTGAAGTGGACAGGACTGTTTGGTCCTGATGAAGAGGGGAGTTGGTCATTCTGCAATAACCACCACAAAGAAAAAGTCTCTTCCCAAAGGAGCTGCTGACGAAAGCAGATTAGGAAAAAAAAAAAGTGACATTTAAGACAATGTCACTAAGATGTTCTTGAAAACTTAGGCTTGAATTTATAATGAAGACTGAACTGAAAATGGTACAGATGAGCTATTTGTTTTGTTTTCCTGCCCGTGTTTTTAGTAATGTTACTATGGAAAACAACAAAATTACTGAAAAGGCTCCTTCACCTACTTGCCTACAAGTCATGCACTCAGAGACACTGCCAGGGTGGGAGCGCAGCTTTCTCAGAGCACGCTTCCGAGTCAAACAAAAATACGTGAGGCATTCTAATCTAGGTTTGTGTTACCTTTGAGGCTCTGGGATGAGAGGCAGGTAACAGCATTGCCTGTAACACTTTATTACACCGCATCAGATAGATTTCAGGTAACTTTATACTCAGCTTCTAAAAATCAAGCCCGAGTGCTGGGGTTGATGATTCAGAAGTGGACTGCAAAATCCTGAAAGAGAGCAAGCTGTTGTTTGGCAAATTATGACAAAATAGAAAACCCCAAATCTGCAACAGCAGAAAAACTATGAAGCTAAATGCTTATAAGGTGTCAATTTTCTGGCAGTTAAGATTGGTCTATTAGTCCAGATGTCTATCACTCAACTGCATAATGGTAAAATTAAAATTACTGCAAATTAAGGCCTCTTAAGGGCAAGTAAGAAGCAGCTATTAGGGAATTAAAAAAAATTATTAATAATAAATGTATAGATATAAAGCTGAATCTTTTGTGGCCCACTGCCCACAAATCAGAAGGATTAGCCTGAGATTAACACACATCTGAAACTCATTATTAGTGTATTAAAATGTAAAAGTAGAAGTGTAAGAACAGAGTTCCTATTCTGAACTACCTCTACTGTAGAAGCAGCAGTATGGGCTAAGGGGACACTAAGTTTACAACAACTGGGACAAGGACAAACATGCCACAGCAGCTGTTTGCTTTTGCTTTTCTTTTCTTCCCCTCCTCCCCTCTTCTCTAAACATACAAAATGTGTCCTAACATCTCCTTTTTCAAAACAAGGCAGGTTGAGTTTAACAAGAAAAAGGCTGTCTTCCAGAGCGGACTCGTGGAGCGCTCGCAGCACGCGGCTGCCTGGCATTAAAAGCTGCCCCCGCCCCTGCGTTCGCTGAACGCCACCACCAACAGCCCGGGCCGTCACGAGACCCATCCCCGCTCCTGCACAGCTTTGCAGCCAGTACCGAAACAAACACAGAGCAGAAAACAAAACACCGTATGCCCCTGCCCCACCTGCTCAGACCAGGATTATCCTAACTCTAAAGACTGTGCTTTCTGGGGGGACTCTGTCCTAAAGTGTAGGCCACAGGCCTTTACCAAGAGCCTGAAAAAAATTAAAACTGTGCACAACAGATGAGGTACCCGTGCGAGCACTTGCCTTCAACTTGCCAGACAGAGGCAGGCTGTGCGATTCACCACATCATCCGCCCAAAAGCCATCAAGTGCCTCCATGTCTATCCATCACATCCCCCCCCTCCCCCCCGCCCCCCACCAAGCTGATAAGGCATTACTCCCGGCACACGACAAGGTGCTCTCCCTCTCAGCCCCACACCTGTGGGGACTAACCCGCTCACCCACCTCACCAACAGTGAGCAGAGCAGCAGATCCGGCTGGGCTCCTCCCCAGCTCCGCGGTA
>KL283803.1:73852-88344 GCA_000699545.1 Podiceps cristatus
GGGCGAGAAGCACTGGCCCCTGGAGGTCCGGGCCAGAGCCGCACCGAGACAGACAGGGGCAGGCCTCCCGGGGAGCTGTGCTGCAGGCGAGCGGCGCTGCCACAGACCGCGCCGGCGTCGGGCCCAGCACCCAGCCGGCACAGTGCGAGCAAGAGACCCGGGGAGCACTCTCACGAATGTTGTCAGCTGACGCTGCCACAGAAAGCAATGGGGAAACCGATCAGAGAATGATCACAGGTGAATGTTAACCTGGCAAAAAAATAAAACAAAAAAAGTGCTTTTAATCCAGAGGTGTTTTCTGACACAACTTGTAGGGCTGCACAAGGCCGAGGACAGCACCGGGGCAACGGAGAGGGCAAGATGGCCTCTTCCTCTTGCAGCACAGAAACTACAACTGTTTCAGGCACAGCCCAGACAGAAACAAAAAAGAAAGAAGAGATGCCATAAAAAGCTAAGCAAGAGATCTGTGGACGAGACAGAAAGCTCAGAAAGTGGGAAAAGAAAGTGAGGAAATTATTAACAGGTCATTACACCTGAGAAAGTTTACTCCAGTAGCACATATCCACAAATACAGCTTCTTCACCTACGCTAATCCCTGTGAAAACAATCACATCACAGCCCCAGCTGGGAGGAGACCGTCACTGCCTGCTATTTTTACCAGCATAGAAACTGGGGTAAAGACAGCCTGTGTGGCTTTTCAAGGCAGCGCGAGCCGTAGGAAAGCACAAGTGGCAATTCTCAATTACCACACCAAGACTGTCTTCATTTCTCAAATTGTCACCCATAGATGAGAAAGTCCATTTTAGGTCAGCGTACAAGCCAACATACAGATCAACCAGTCACTGTCTGACCGTAGGCATCTTTCAGCCCATGAGGGCTCACAACAGCAAGGGAAATACACACATACCCACAGGGGTTTTTCAATGCAAGCAGAAAAGATTTTGATGAGTGGGACTGCAACAGCACATCAAAGAGAAATCAAATCTGGCCACACATCACCTTTAAAATATTTCAGTTAAGGTCAATTAGGACCTACACTGAGGACAGAAGCTTGACAGCTCCTTGCAAAACACAGCAGGACTGTCTCGCCTGTTGTTAACTCCAGATCCTAGAAAACCGTAGCATTAGCCCCTCAGTCTGGTGGGAAACACAGTACAGCTGGCCTAGGCCACTTCATTTCAGAAGTATCTGAAAGCAACTTAGAAACAAATAAATAAATGGATAGATGGCTCATGTGCTAGCACACAGCACTGGCATGCAATGCCGCAAGAAAAAAACAAAACAGTTTTTTTACTCCCTGTATCAGCAGACAAGCAACACAACTTTGCAAAGGGTCCAATATTTTGGAAGCAGCAATGCACACGTGCGCACAGCTGTCCTTAACAGCCTTTAATACAAAGTTCAGCAAGGCAAAGTTCATCAGTGAATGAATTACAACACGTAAGATGGAGATAAAAGATGAAAGCAGCACGAGTTCAGCCTACCACCCTGGCTGTGCCTGGCAGGAGCGCAGGGAAGGAGGGGAAGCGTAACACTGACAGCTCCTTCCAAAACAATCTGCAGCTTCATCTACAAGACATCCCCAAACTTTGTTGACCTTCTAGCAACTTTCTTCAGTAAGCTTTTTTTTTTTTTTTTTAATTCTAGCTTCACATTATCCTCTGTGCTCCCTACAGGTGTTTCCTTAGGGATTTGCACCCAAGCATAACAGGTAGGTGTGTGCATCTCATTTCTACTCCTTTACTTCTAAGGATCATATAAAGTCAGTTTCATTTCTTTAGGCCTCCCATAAAACTTAAAATTAGTAGTCCCTTAGTGATTTGGTGAAATTGTAAGTAGGATACAACAGCAGTGACTTATCAATTAAAAACAAAAATTAACAAATATCAAAGCAGTTTGTGGTGCAACGCAGTAAAAACACCCATTCTGTGCATACTGTAAAAACGCATTACTTTATGCAAGCGCATTAACGGTGACTAAAAAGCTTCTTCCCAAGAAATGCAGATTTTTTTAATAAAAACCTAATAAAAGCAACTTTTGCTATTACAAGATAGTACCAAGCATCTATCCTAGGACAAGTTTTCACGTCATTTTTTAAATACTACATTCGAATACTAAGTTTCAACTAGTGAGTTTAATGACAACCTAAATGGTAAGAGGTACTTGATACAGGCTTAGGTTGAAAATACTGGTTTAGGATGGTCCCTTTCAAACAGTTTAAGCACCCACTGACACTCTCAAAACTACTTTGCAGCTTTTCATTTTGAAACACTTTCTCCATGGATACTCAGTTTGACTTTATAAAGATGTTTAAAAATAAACACAACAAAAAACAATGTTGTTGTTAATATCTGGACATTTCTTCTGGCACAAAATTATTTTTTATTCTTTTCAGTAAGAAAAGGCAGAGGGAAGAAAAGACACCAAACCCCACAGCTGATCCTAACCTGTATTTCAGTCCTCCTTTTGCTGGCTCAGCTAGTTACCCGGTGCGCAGGCGTAGCACCAGGCCCATGCCATTACTTTCCAAGAACTGGACTGTCCAAAACTGTGGCACTAAGGCCACAGGCTTCGTCACCTCTGAAGTGTCCAGTCCATCCACAGCGCCAGACCCATCTGTACCTCTTGACTGGAGATGAAACTCCTAAGTACCCACTAAACCCCCGAGTAATTTTGCAGTCCGTGCGCCTTAACTGCTTTGTTGTCTCTCAGGCAACTAGTAAGCTACTCCCTTGCTACCTTTACCTTCCCATTTCACTTCCAGTCTGGAATGCTATTTCACAGACACAGCAAAATATCCAAGATTAGGAGTAATTCCACCTGGCAATCAGGAGAGGTCAAAGTGCCAGAGGCACCAGCCGTCACTCCGGGGGCTGCACTATCATCCTAGCAGGAACCCACTGGGAGCTGATACCATCTACTGCCCCAAGCAGCTCCAGTCCACGGGGTCAAACGCTCTCCCAGCGATCAAAGGCAAAGGTTCAACAGAAACACTTGACTGAGCTAACTGCATCACACGTCTATTTTTCCTAGCAGTTGATATGTATCTACTCAAAGCAAAATAGGCTCCAACTCTCACAGGTAAAGCTTGGAAATTGTCCTCTTACTCGCTGATTACATACCACACTTGTAGTAGTATACAGCTTTCCTTTCTCATGGATTATTAATGCACATCACATATTAACTGTACATGCTCCACATCTTGAGTACAGCAGTTTATTCTGGTGCAGTTGATCTTTAACGTGTCAGCTGGAAAACTGGATGCTCAAAGGCCTTTTTCCAGAAGTCCTCAAAACCAAGGGTTAAGAATTTCATATATGTGAAATTTCTTTTTTTTTTTTTTCTTTTGGTAGTCTAATGTCTATTTCCTTGAAGTGGAAAGCTACACATTTTGACAGGATCATTTGTGCACATCACCTAACAGTACCGTCCCTTTATCTGTGCCAGACTTCTGCATTTGACTCATTCTGCTGCTTTAAAAAGCAAGCACCTAAATCTTCAAAGTTTGCTGCTGCCAACTGTGGCAAGTAAACAGTCACCAGCATGAAGAAAAAAAAAAAAAACAAAACAAAAAAAAAAAAAAAAAAAAAAAAAAAACCACAACAACCACCAAAAAAAACCCCAAAAAACAAAAAACCGACAAACCACCAACACTTTCTGTCAACACCTGTCATTGACTTTCTTCTAACAAAGCTTCCTGAACCAAAGTTGTTCTGGAAGGCATCTTTTTACTGCTGACTTTCAAATGTAAGAAGTAGTTTTTTAAGGAAGCTTGAAGCTTTTTTTTAATAGGCTAGTCCAAATACATGTGGCTCCAATTGTCAAAGACTATGGCCTGAAGCAGTACATCCAGCAACTCAAGCATCTACTGTCTATCGTTTCTTATTTCAGAGCCTCATCCAGAGAGTCACAAAACAGCAGAAAGCAACCTGTGATAGCATCCAAGCAATCACAAAGGCAGGAATTGTAGGCTGGAAATTAAGGGGTTGCTAATTACCTTTTTCTCACTCAGGGCAGCTGCAAACCCGCAGACATCCACATCAACCATTTCTCATTCACCTCTGAACTAGCTCTTTACAAAAATTGCTGTTTTGACAGGGTCTTTTTACCTCCATGCAAACGTCTCTATTTGTTGAAGCTACACCTAAGGCAGAAATAACGAGCCTACATCCATCCCCTTTGTGCACTTGCCATAAAACCAACAGCAAACCAAGAAGTCCACCCCAAATGGAAGATCCTGTGATGCACAGGAAGTCAGTTAACAGACTGTTAATGCCTTTTTTTTTTTTTTTTCTTTAAAGTAGGTTAGCAAGCTCCCAAGAGAGCCCATTAACCTAGAATTAAAAACTGAATAAAACAATGTTTTGAGAACAGACTTTCTCCTTTGTGCCTCAAGATGCTGAAGCCTCTCTACCTTCTTCGGCTCTAGGGAAATTTTTGAATTCTCTCTCTCCATTAACTTCTGTTTATACTGCTGCTTTAAGGTGCTTTGCTTCTAGGGGCTTCACATCAAATTTCAGTGGCTTTAGCTGATTTCCCTGGGGCATGCTGACAGACAATGAGATGGAGATGGTGCAAGCTCTCAGGTTTTGCTGCTACAGGAAAAGGAAATCCCCATGATTTCACCATATAGTACTATAAACCAAGGGAATGAAAGTTAATCTGGAAAGAAACTAACTAATTCTCATCTTTCTAACGTATCTTTACTAAGTCTTCTTCATCAAGTCTACACTATAACATCCCTTCAGCATACAGAGCGCACACAGATCAGTGTTTACACAGGGCAGCACACCAGAACAGTTTAAAAGATGCACACAAACCACCGTCTGTTTAGGCAAGCTTCCTGAAGCATTTCACTATGACAATAGAAGGATGTTTCCATCCATGCAAGTGAACCTTATAAACTTTATTTTCAGAAAACAAGTTCATTTTTGGAAATGAGTAATTGCTAGAAAAATCTTTAAGTACCTGAATGACATGAAAAGAAATAAAACAGCCAAGCCACTTTTTTCCTATTTCCTATCTGAGTCTCAAGGACTATTTATCTTTCAGTAATATTTTTATTATTGCCATAGTAGCCAGTTACTCCAGCCATCTCCAGAAAAAAATAGGCAGGTGGAGATGATTTTTTTTCCCCCTAAACTACATCTCTGTGCCTACTAATGAAAAATCACAGAAACCACCCCAAGCACAGCATTTGAGACTGCTGTGTTCCGGCTACCTCTCAATAGAGGGAGTATGCTTAGGCACACAGTGAAAATTTGACATCAAAAACATAGCAATCCCCAGCTGAATATCAGAAAGTTCTGTATTTGTGCAGGGAAAATGCCCGCTTTCAGTAGTTTACCCCTCTTTTCACAAGGGGGAGGGGGGGAGGAAAAAAAAAAGAAAAGCCCCTGTGCAGGTAGGAACTGGGGGACATAGGTAAGCACAAAGCACCAGCTGTCAGAGGCAGCAGTAATCCTCCCATCCCACACCATCTTTGTCGCTCCCACAGAGACAGGCACGGGAGCCCTGTAGCGATGCTGCGTTCGGACGAGAAGGCTCCCAATGGGGCAGACAGAGGGGGAAAAGCCGCAGAAAGACGACAGACCCATCTAACCATCCCCTTCCCGCCCCCAGGCTTACCCTTTCTGCCAGCTCGCAGCAAGGTTTTATCAGATCTAGGCGCTCTCAGACCCAAGCTGAGGGCAAAGACGGAGATAAGTAACAAACCACAGGACGAGAGGAAGCGGCCTCAAGTTGTGCCAGGGGAGGTTTAGATTGGACACTGGGAAACATTTCTTCACCGAAAGGGCTGTCAAGCGCTGGGACAGGCGGCGCGGGGAGGTGGTGGAGGAACCGCCCTGGAGGTACTTAAAGATGTGCAGATGTGGTGCTTGGGGACACAGTCTGGTGGTGGGCTTGGCAGTGATAGTTAATGGTTGGACTTGATGATCTTAAAGGTCTTTTCCAGCCTAAATGATGCCATAAATGAGAACAGCATTTCTGGCTAACTGCACCCGTCAGAGCACAGTGGTGTTACACGTGTTCTAAGTCTTGTGATCTTCCTGGCTGGCACGGCACCCCGCGCTGTACCCACATTAACACATACCGAAGGAAGGAAGTGTTTCACTGGTAGATGTCCAAGCATTTTAATCTGGACGCTCAGAGTAAACAAAATGTGTATTTAAAAAATAATCTGTGATGCTATTTACCCAACCCTTCAAAACAGGGGAGGCCTGATATTAACATAAACAGCAGAGTTGAGGCTACAGTTCTTCAGAGCTTTAATATTTATCTGATTTTAAGAAATAAGGCAGGATATTTATTGTTCCACAGCAACACATTAATAAGCCTTTGGCTTTAAATCTTCTTTACTTCCCTCCCCACCTTGGTACACATTAACACTCCAAGACTATTTACGTTTGCAAATTTTAGAACAGAAAATTAAAGTAGTTAATTACAAAATATATAATAAAGCAGAATTAATAAACACAGTTTGTTTTTTTTTTGTAAAAGCAATGAAAAGCAAATGCAGCTTCAAGACAGAATAAGGAGAAAGATGCAAGAGGGCATTTCAGTCTCACACATACCACACACTATTTTCTGGTTTTGCTAGCAAATTAATATTAAATTAGTCAAAAAAATCGTAAGCCTCAAGTAATAAAAATCTATTTAATAAGCAGCCAAAACCAATTCATTTTTAGTAGTCTGTCAATTACACTTCAGTATTACCTAAAGCAAAAACCAAAATGAGCTTCAATACTCTGGTTTTGATTTGAGTTTTGCTTACCTTTGCTCTGGTGGATGCTCTTCCACATCCTCCTCTGAATCAGCCTGACAAAGAAAGAAAATACTATGTAAGGATCTCAGAACTGTGACAGGGTGCACTGGACATATATATCACTTTCAAATCTTCCGAACGTAGACTCTCACATGACTTGCTGGCAAAACAAACTCAGAAATCTGAAATTTCTACATCAATTCCTTTATGATCCAAGTAAGGAGGATGCTGGCCATCCCATTTGAGGTTTCAGCTCATTTGACCACGATAAATGGTGACTTAACATGCCTACTCCATTTTTTTTCCCCAAATCTTGACTGAACAGACTCATTTTCCATTTATCCCAATGCATCTATACAAGATTCTGCTCACACATACAATTCCAATCTAAACCCATGCATTGTCCTCAGACTGCAGAAGAGGATTTCCTCTACCTTCAAATTATCTGCCCCCCAGTCAGTGAGTTTCATGACTCAGTACCTGCAAAAATAGGATGCAGAATGCCTTGTTAAAATTCAGACCACACGGTAAGGCCAAAAGCAAAGGCGAGGTGCCACGTTCCAATGGGGACACCCCGAACCCAGATCTGATCAGTGCTCAGCAGCATGTACAGAAATCGGAGAGAGAAGCAGCTTTCAACGCAACCGCTTAGCTCAGCTGCTGGACTAAGGTAGCTCTGGAGACATGCAGCCCAGCCGCCAGCTTGCAGTTCGCAACTCACCACTTCCAGCTGTCTACAGCAATGAACTCAAGCGTTGGTTCAATGAGCTCCCTGCAGGAAATCCATTTAAAACAAGCAGGTAGCTGCTCTGAACCAGCAGAGATCTCCAGGAAAGCGTTAGGTACAACTCAAAATGGAGTGTGTTACAGGCACCCAACCAGCGCGGATGAAGTCAGGGACAACTTTAGGGAGATTAACATTTTTCAGGAAGAGGTCATAGTTATCCTTGGCAGGAACAGCTGGCAAGTTTTCCCAGCTACTGCTTCTGCAGGTGATGGTTTCACAAGACACGAGCTACATACCTTAACAATGAAAAGGTACAAAACCCCAACCTTTTAAAATTAAAATTATGTTTTTGAAATGAAAAGAGTGCACCTTCCACTACCCCTCCTACACGTTTCCCATGAACAGGCCCCAAGTCACCAGCTTCAACTCTAGCTCCTAATTTCACTACATACTGGGGAAAAAAGTCACCTGCACAAACACTGAACATCTTTCTACAGGCTTCAGATGCTTTGGCAGACCAGGCAGCCCTCTCGCCTACTGAATGGGAGAGACACCACCTGAGCTTCATGAAGAGGGAAAAAAAATGACAACCACACAAAGGCAGCAAATGCGGTTAATATTCTTACTAATAAAAACATTATTATGGCTAAGATAATGATGTTATGGCGAATATTATTACAGATCTTGCCAAAAGCTACCAGACACATCTGAACTTCAGTCTTTTGCCATAAGCAGCTCAGCCAACAGAAGCAGCACAGCCTTCACCGTAGCGTAACCAAATCTGTAACAAGACTGACAAGTTAATTTGAAGACCGGACAATCCTTCTGTGTGCCTGCCCTTAAAGAGAGGTTGGAGACACCGCGGTAATTGTCCAGGATCTGCAGCACATCACATGGCTCTTCAGCACAGATCTACCTGGAAGTCCTGGCACCTGGCCCTCACAAAGACCTGGCCATCTCCTCTAACAACTGAGCTAAGCCTTGCTATTAAAGTCTACCAGCACGGCACAATACAAACCCATAAATCTGTTCTCCAACTTCTCCAAGCTCCTTTTGTACTTCCAGGACCTGAGTACGATACCGAGCAGAATTAAGCAACTCGTCATCCACCTCCAGAAACAGCTCCTCTGCTACAACAGGCTGGCAAGCTATCCTCGTTTTAAACAGCTTGACTAACATCTGCCAGGCATCAGAACCCTGGGACTGTGTCATCACACAGTGCTCACCCTGAACACTAGCTTTCTTACCACTTCTCCTCTTCGCTTCTCAAGCAACGATGAAGAAAACCTTCCCCATCTACAGTGCAGCCACAGCATAGAATCTCAACTGTGCAAGAAAAAGAAAAAACAACTTAAAAATCACCCTTAACTCTGAGCATGCACAGAGCCCCATGTTCAGCTTTCTATCTTCTCTCCTCTGTGTGCCAGAGGCTACATGTATACTTACACTGAGGATTGAAAATAAATAAATAAATAAAAAAGCAAGCTTTCTCAAACCACCGTATCACCAGACAAGCACTCAGGGGGATGGGAGGAAGGGAGCGACTCACAACACCAAAATGCAGGTCCCAGCAGTCTATCCATGACAGGGGAAAAAAAAAAAAGTCCCTTTCCTTTGAACCTCATCCTGAATACGGGTAGTTGCTTATCTAGTGCTAGAAAGCCCCTCTCTCATGTCACGCGAGTCATGAGAGCCAGGGCTGACAGCGCCTGCGTAATCTGCACGGCCAACCAGCCCCAAGGCCTATCAGTACCATCCAGAAGCTCAGCTGGGAGGCTGGAGGAGCCTTTCAACAGCCCAAAGAAGAACACAATTCCCACCCCAAGCCTGTCTCAGGCTTTCACACAAATCGTGCACCTTCAGACAAACCCTGCTTTGAAGTCGGTGACTCCGTACATTCAATTTGTGCATAGCTGACGGATGCGCCTCTCTTAATGACATACTGCAGTGCTGCGTATCTCGGATACATATGTAAGATCAAGGTCTTCGTCAGTTTTTGAAACCAGCAGAACAATTAACCTTATTAGCCCCTGTGCTGCACTGAAAAACAGGAACTGAAGAGGAGCTGCTACTACATGGGAAAAAAAAATATCAAACAAACAAACATCTTTCAGAAAGGAGCAGAAGTTTTAAAGTGAAAACCCCAGCAGCAGCTCTGTATTTGCCCAGTGTCTGTAACAGACTATGAGACAGTAAATATTGTGGTCTCTTTCTCTTCCTCCAAAATTCAGGCACCTGAAACATTATCACAGTAATCTGAAATAAGCAGTCACTGTAATCTCCTAAGCATGCGCAAGCAAATTGAAACATATACAAGGCATTCCTCTAATGAAACATCTCGCTCACCTCCTACACGCAACATGCAGAACAGTAGAAAACCCATCACATCAGACAGACAGGGCACTGAGACCAAAAAAAAGAGTTTGGCATATCTTGCCTTTGATGACTTACTGTCATGTTCCATTGTGATAAGACCTACAACTTAACCTTCACTATTTCATTTTAAAGTAGTTCCTCCCTTGAAACCGAAAGGGCTGAAAGGAAAGCACTGAATGCCCTGCTCTGCAGGTACCCAGCCCGCCTGCCCCTGCCTTCAGATGCTCACCGTAGTCACCAGAGTGGTTTCTGATGGACAGAAACATGCAACCGTGACTCTCCAATATCTCTTAAGAGGTGTCCACCACGAACAACAAATGGCATTTGTGCTTCTCCTTGCACACGCTCATGGCCACGGAGACAGCAGGCCTGATGCCCTTACCGTGCTTTTCCCTGGGCTCTTTCCTCTCCTTTTCAGCAACAAAAATATAACTAACCGCCTGTTGAGGTCTAACCCCAGCCGGCAGCTCAGCCCCACGCAGCCGCTCGCTCAGGCCCTGCAGTGGGACGGGGGAGAGAGTCAGAAGGGTGAAAGCGAGAGAACCTGTGGGCTGAGAGAGAGGCAGTTTAATAGGGAAAGCAGAAGCCGCGCGCAAGGAAAGCGAAACCAGGAATTCACTGGCTCCTTCTCCCGGGTAGGCAGGTACTCGGCCATCCCCGGGAAAGCCGGGTCCGTCACACACAACGGTTACTCGGGAAGACAAAAGACATCACTCCGAACATCCCCCCCTTCCTCCTTCCCCCAGCTTTACCCGCCGAGCGTGACGCCGTACGGCGAGGGATATCCCTGAGGTCAGCTGGGGTCAGCTGTCCCGGCTGTGTGCCAGCTCCTTGTGCCCCCCAGCTTCTCACTGTGGGGCGGGGTGAGGGGCAGAAACGGCCTCGGCTCTGTGTCAGCGCTGCTCAGCAGTGACCAAAACACCCCTGTATCATCTACGCTGTTTCCAGCACAAATCCAAAACAGAGCCCCATGCAAGATACTGTGAAGACAACTAACTTGATTCCAGCCAAGACCAGCACAGCACCTTTCAGCTTTGCACTGAAATGCTCCAACATGGCTGTTTTTATTTGGAACTTTTTCAGCCTTTTAATGGTGAAGGACTTGGGTGTCGAGTCCGACACAAAGGAGCTTTTCTCCCAGGCATTTCAGTTAAGTATTAACAAGTTACAAATAAACAAGCAAAACCACAGAATTATAAGGAGTCTGAATAAAAACCACAACTGCTCTAATCAAGCCTCTCACACTCGAGATTTTCCATGTCCAACTCACACTGGTGTCCCATGCATCTATCTCCCAACCATCAGCGCAGGCAAGACGTTAAGTTTTTCCACATTGAGGACAAATGATGGGAAGAAAAACAAAACCAAAAATCCCGCCACCCACCCCAGGGACATTTGCTATAAAAAGGAGGGCAAGGAGGAGGAGAGAGCAAGGCAGGAGCTCACCCCACACCTTCAACAAGAAAGAGGAACGGGGCACAAGGGAATACGGACACCACATCTGACTGGGAAACCCAGCTTGTTTCAAAGCAAAAACGGAACCCAGGAAGAAACATTAGAACGCCGGAGGAAGCTGCGACGGGGAAGACTGTCGGCACGCCAGATGCAGCCAGCTCCAGCGCACAAGCCCACGCACACCCTCGCCGACTGCAACGCTCCGGGCACCCTTCAGGCTCGGCTGCGGAGGCGGAGGTAAGCCATACCCGAACGGCTCTGCAGGCTTCGGAGGAAGCCGAAATCAAAAGATTACAAGCATGGCGGGGGGAGAAAAGGCACCAATACATGTAGGAGGGAAGCTGGGAGGGGGCACGCGAGAAGCACAAACAATGAAAGGGAAGCGAGAGGAAACAGAAGGTAGAAGGAGTGACCGGGGTGGAGGCACGGGGGCCCTGGGCGGCTGCGCTCCAGCATGCAAATCCACGCAGTTCACATGGACAAAGCGATGCTGTGAGAGGCCTAGAAAGCAACTACAAGTATTGAATGCTTTGTGGTCCCGTGTACCCCCTCCACCTCTTAGCACCATGCCTTTATTTGGTATGCGCTCTTGGAACAAAAGCGCACGTGGGCAACCTGACGGCTGAATGGGCGACCGACCCATCCGATTTTCATCCTAAAATTCTGCAGGCAGCAAGGAATGTTCAAAACTGCTCTGTCACAGGCAGCTGATGATGCATGGAAAATAAGAGAATGGTGCAAAGCCACAGCAGAAAGGGAAAAGCACCCATCAGACAGCGCTGGTAACCCGCCAGAAAGGCAACAAGGCCGGGCAGACAGGGCAGCCTAACCCATGCCCCTGCTCAAAGCCTGCGACGCGCAGATGGGAGGGAGGTGCCGTGCATGAGGAGCACGCATGGTTCCTTCCCTGGATTTCTCACTTCTGCCTACGAAGTCCTCGCTCTCCTGTGCTGCAGTCCCACCCTCCCTCCTCCAAAAGGGAACGGGAAGAACCAGATCGAGGAACGAGGACACTTCCCGCTCCCAAAGTCTTCCTCAAGACCTACCTTTCAACATGTGAATGAAGCAATCTTTGGATACCCCCTATCAAACAACGTTTATTAGCCTCTCAAAAGCAAGGAAGTTCTTCCTTTTACTAGACCCTCACCATTGCATCACCACGGCTGTGGTACACAAACACCAGGCGACAACCCTCTGTGAGGGCTTAAGTGAGAAAAAGAGAACGTGGACAGCCGCCTTGTAGTGGTATGTCAGACCGTTTTTTTAGTGGAGCACGGAGACCAACAAGCAATAAACCCCTTGCAAGTTTCAGCATACAAAGAAAGGGCAGTCAGATGTTAACAGACAAAGCGGTTTTCCAGATCTCCAGAGCTGATGCCGGCATCTCCGCCACCACTGCTCCTCAACCCAGAGCGGTCACCCAGCAGGGCGACGATGCCGAATTGCCTTCGGGAGCTCACAGATGCCGCAGGGCACCACAGCAGGGCAGGTAACCCTCCGCTCCTCGGGCACGCAGAAAAGAACCACGACCAGCCATTGCAGAGCAGTGCCACCGCTCCAGGGAGCGCTGCGGGAAGGGCCCCTCGCCTCCTCCGCAGGGAGGTCTCCTTTCCTCCTTCCCCCAAAAACTGGAAAAGGCAGCTTCAAATTCAGCCACAGGCCCCAAGCCCCAGAGGTGCTGGGTAAAGGCCAAGGCCGCAAGAGAACAGGAATCTGGGCATCCAGGTTGGGCCTGCAACCAAGCTTCGGTCTTAAAGCCTCTTTGAGGAACCCAGGCCCTTCTGCTTCAGCTTGAGCAGTCACCAACGCATCAGACGCTGCTGCGGTCCCCAGGCTGGGGGGGAAAGCCATGCAAAACAGCCACTGCACCACTAGCGCTCAGAGACTGGCTCATCTGGCTTTTAACATCTGCCTTTGATTTCAGCAAGCCTATCACGATTTTCACTTCTCACGCTGTCACAACTGAAACTACAAGACCCGTTTTCTTTCCTGCATACCTAACGCAGCGCCTACAGAAGTGACGGAGAAGCAGCAGCTTCAGCTTCGCCTTTCACTGCTGCGAGGACTCGGCAGGACCAAAAGCTTCGCCTTTCACTGCTGCAAGGACTCGGCTCCGCCACGCCAAGCTCAAGGGCCATTCATGCCTGGTTTTCCTTCAGTCACGCTAGAGCTTTTTATGAGGATGCTCAAGAACAAAGTGCTTTCCAAGAGGACCTAATCTCCTTAGGAAGTAAACATCACATCATCATCACTCAACTGCAGCTTTGCAACGAAACGACTGCAATTATACGGTTCTACATCTAATGCATCTTTATGTCTCCAAGGTAAAGACTGCACAAGCAAAAGGCCGAGTTCCTTCAGCATCCCTGGGCGCAGAGGCTCTGCGCCTTCCCATAGCTACTACCACACTTGCACCAGGCAAATTCCAAACATACCTACCTACATACATACAAATTTTTAAAGTATTTGTATATACAATAGATAACACCACAGTACTAAGCGCTGGGCCCTGGTAAGCAGCATCAATTGTTAGCTAGCTGAGGAGAGAAATAACGCTTCTGCTGTTTTTCCCTAATGGCTGAGCAGTAAACAGAGACTGATATAATGGCTTCAGAGAAACAAATTGCTCTCTTTTTCCTCTCACATAAGAGGATGTCCCTAAGGACTGCTTCTTCCCATTTACGAGCCCGGTGCCTTGAAGTCTAGGAAGGCACAGCTCAACATATGGCAGAGTCAGTCAGTGCAAGTCAAATGACCGCCTCAACGCCGTAAACTCCAGACCACCGCTTCCAGCACCGCTCCTCGCTCACCAGCCAGACGGGTATTTTACCGTACTGGCTCCTGTTCCCACACAGGGTGTAACAAATCGTGTTCCCCCTCAACAAAAGCGACTAAACAAAACAAAAAATGCGCTGTGACGAGAGGAACGGCATCATAAATGATGTGTCATATGGGGGGAAAATGGCTTCACCTGAGTAGGTCTGAGATACAAACACACGCGCATTCGCTGTCCCCGCATCCAGCGTTTACCGTGCACAAGTGCATTCACTGCAAAAAGGGGGGTGGGCCGTGGAGAAAACGGGGAAAACCACGGGAAAAACCAGAGCTGAGGAATCGCATTGTTGGCCGCAGCCCGGGCAGCGGCGAGGCGCTGGGAGGGGGAAGCCG
>JMFS01115075.1:0-27525 GCA_000699545.1 Podiceps cristatus
TTTACAGCTGAGACTAAACTGTTGTCATCCTATCAATTTTAATAAAATAAATATAATAAAAAATCTAAACAGACCAGTATCTCTTGTCTATTCTTATTCAATCTTCATTATAACTGCTCTACAGCTTCAAAAAGTCTGGTGGTCTAGGAACAAAAACAATAGAAGTGTGAAAGATTCTTGGGTTTAATGACAGGAAAACAGGACTGCGGCGTTAGCTTTCTGAATTTAAACAGTGACCAAACCACTTGAAATTGTCTGCAAGACAGACAGACACACTCTACAATAAAAATAAATAAATAAAAAACAAAAAAAAATCTGCTATTATAAATCCTTGGGGGGGGGGGGGCAGGGGGGGGGAATTCAAGATATATTTCATGCTGGAAACTAGCTTTGTACAGCTCTTTCACCTTGATTACCAAACCTAGATTGCATTCACCATCAAAGACGTGTTAAGACAACATCTGTATTCATGTTAGATTTCGTAAGAGAAGATTAAAACCAGAGGTTTTTTAAATTACATTTTTAATCGACTTCTTTAAAAGGTCTATTAAAATTTTGAACAACTATTCCAGCGCATAAAGCTTACTATGTTATTTAAAATTACACGTAAAATATTTAGCAGCATTAGCTATTGCTGTGTTCTGGGGAGGCGAGGAAGGCAGGGAAATAAATCCGACTCTTGAGCTGGTGAAAGGTACAGCTTAAGCACCTGGGAGGAGAGTCACAAGTGCTAAACCACTTTTGCCCTCTTGCACATATGGGGAATATTTTGTTCATTTTAGTTTATTCACCTAATTCAAATCAATGACTCGTTCATTCAAAAGCTGAATAACCAATTGGGAGTTAAAAATAACAACAAAAAAAAAAATTTAAAAAAATTTTAGCAGGAAAGCTTGTTTTCCTCTCCTAATTTGTGAATAATAAAAGAGGTAAGAGAGTAAGATCTGCCAGCTCTCAAACCTTGAAGGACATGGTATCCAGAAACAACTCAGTTCATTAACTGCAGATAATGCTTTCTTTGTTTAATGAATCAGTTTTAAAATGTAAAACATTTATGAGATGTTTTTGTCATTTTTAATTTTTTTAAAGCCGTCTTTTAAACACAGCTACATTTAAATACAAATCTCAAAACAGTGAGGTTTTTTAATGTTCAGTTCCAATCCTCATCTATATAGAGCTCATTTGCCATTTCTAGAAAATGTAAATGTTAAAGAATTTAAATAAGGATTTGTCACATTACCTACCTGCTTAAGGACATATTCCTGCCCCATTTACCCTACCAGTTAAGCATTTCCCCTCCTGCCCAAAGAAAGAAATTAAGAAATTAACTTAAGCACTATACTTGTTTGCAAATAAACATGCTTCAGATAGTTACCAGCCAATGAAAATCAGCCTCTCTTTAGGAAAATAATGAAAGTACAATCCCAAAACAAGATTAAAATCAATGATTTAAATCAAAGCTTCCCTCTTGCTGATGTAAATCAAAGTGATTTAAATCACCAGTTTTGATCAATTCACTCATTTGCATAACCTTGATCGTTTATCCCTTAAAATGTCATCTAGGGGCCAAAGTGAGTTGGATGTTTCTCTAAATCTCAATTCACCCAGCAAAAATAAGGCTTTTGTGTTCTTATTTAAAAATTTATAAAATTTGCTATCAACTAATATATTTCCATTACTGATGTCGAATCATATTCGGGACACTGAAGTGGTTTAAAAGAGAAACAAACGCACATTCTGCAGTAATCCCAAGTAAAACCAGAAATAAATTCCAGCCGACAGCGGCTCTGTAGATGCCCTTACTATCAACAAATAAGCCAACATGCTGATGGGACAAACAAGTGTTTACAAGATCCCCTCAGCCCATCAATTACCTTTAATACGGTTGGGTAGCTAGAGCTATTGATCCACCGCAGTAAATTTTCACAGCATGCTGTTTTCCTGCATTGATCACTGGCCCAAAGCAGGGATTACCATAGCGTAGGCTCTCCTTCGTTCAAGAAAAACTGCCTTTTTTAGAAGCAATAAAAATGTTAGCTGGGCTCTACTGATCTTTGTGCTCCTGGAAGCTGGATTTTCATTCCAGTTCTCCATGGCCTGCTTCAGTGTTTCCTACATAAACTACTTCTGACGTGCTCAGATCTTTCCCAGTTATCACAGCTTTTGCCTAGTTTCCTCCACCCTCAGACTCTTCACCTGAACTTTCAGGAGATTCTGATACTGTCCAAATCCTTTTGTAAGCCACCCTTCAAAATACCAACTCTTCTCCATGTTTTTTGTTTCCTGCAGCCTCTAGTTCAAGGTACAACAAGGAAAGGAAATGGAGAGACTCGAAGGAGGTGAGCGCACCAAGGAAATTTAGGATGCCAGGATCATTAAAGTTAAACAATCCTCAAACACGCTGGGACAGCACAGGAACCTACTACTAAGAATTCAGACGATTATGTGCATGCACATTTTACACAAACTACAACCCTCAAAGATGAAAAGTAAACATTGATTGCTTTCCCCTTTTTTATTGGTATACACAAAAGCAAGACTGTCTCCAGCACCAAGTAAGTTCAGGGTTTTTTAAATGCAAATATCTTAAGGCAACAGCAAAAAAGCTAATAACTGTTTCACAGTCACTTTGATCCAATTACAATACGTTTTAGTTTAAAATATTACAGTACTTTAAAAATTAAATAGTGCTACAATGTCTCATACAGAGATACCATTCCGAAAAGTTCTTGGTTAGAGAACACATGGCCCTGACTGCGTGAGCTTTCCCACTCGGGAGATTCAAAGTGAATTTCACAGGATTACTAGCATACTTCAGCATTTTCAACATCAGAGCTTAAATGGTATCTCCAACACACACATGGGGGGAAAAAAAAAAAAAAAAGTGAAGGCAAAAGGAATCTGTTCTTAAGAAAATCAGGAAGCTATCGATCCTAAGTAGCTTTATGCTTCTGGCTTCAAACTAAAGGGGAAGGAATGAAAACCAAATATTCTACTTTTTTTTTTTTTTAAAGAGTTTTCTCTAAATCTATAATCTATATAAATCTATAGTCTATGCATTTATCACTAATTAGTAAAAAAATAAAATTTGCAATAGGAAAAGATAACACTTTTAGATGACAAAACTCAGATCATAAAGGCATTTATTTGTTCCAAGACTGAACAAAAAAGACAAACTTTATAAATATTAAATTATTATGCTGAGTCCTAAAATACCTTAGCTGGACAAACCAACAAAAAATCCCTACTCCAAATCTCTGTGTGTAGCAAAACATCAGCTTTAATCAGTAGATGGAGTTTAGCTGACTCCAGGACAGCAAACAGTCCAGACCTGAGGAATAGGAAAAGTTAATATCCCGAAAGGAGAGCAAAAGCAGCTATTACAGCTGTGTATAGACATTTCCTGCCTGACGGTCTCAGAAATTCATTTCCCAATACAGTCAGAAAACTAGAGTTGCCATAAACTGATGCCCAGATTTGTTTCCCAACTTTTTTTTTTTTTTTTTTTTTAACTCCTCACAATTTATTTTTAACTACGGCACAGAAGTTGCATCTGTTGAGAATGCTCATTTTGCAAACTGAGCTCCCGCTCTAGCGATTACAGGGCAACTTTCCCGTCTTGCCTTCAGTAGAGTTCAAACCATTTCTTGTTCTTCTCTATGCCAAATCCCATTTTAGCATTTACAGACTGCGGCTCTGCCATCCGCTCAAGGCCCACTGCTTTGTCAGTAAAATGACAGACTGCTGCCATCTTTAACGTCTCACGTGAGCTTGAAAGAAGGATTTAGTAGAAGTAGATGGTCTATGTTTAACTTGCATTTAAAGCCTTTAAAAGTTAAAGGAGTACGATGAATGATGCCAGGGCGAGCATTATCTAAAAAGATAAACAAGCTCAAAATAGCCAGCAGAGAGCCCTGTTACGCAGCGAGCATCCTGCTGCAACAGAGGCAATTTAAGCAGCTCCCTTCCAACAATCTTCCAGAGACGACTCCTAAAAATTTAGGGTCAGGCACAAGAAAAAAGCTGAACCAAAGCCTGTCATTTAAACAGCTGAAGGATTTCATGCAGGCGTTATCTTAAGAGAAGAGCTCACTCTTAAGCACGTTACTTGTGGTCACTTCTTTTCTGAGTCCAGACTTGCAGGCTACGAATACACACTCTCTGGTACAGGGTTTTCCCCCAAGAGAAAGTCCCTAAAATGGACTCAAAGCTGGACAATACTTTGAGCACGAGCCTCGAACAGGGGCCATTTCCCCTCCGCAGCTCCCGGACAGCATCACTTCTTTCCTTGTCCCTGGCCCCACGTACCACCCATCACAGACGAGTGGCCAAATTTGGGATACGAGGCCGGAGAGCAAAACAGACACCGTAGCACTGGGCTGCGTGTCCACGGGATCCCAGCCAGCAGAAGACGGACGGGTGGGAGCACACCCTGGCGACGGTGCGTTCGGCGACAGGGTACGGACAGGGCTGGTTCCGCCGTCACACATGCCCTTGATTTCACAAACACAGCTGCAATACTCGCAAGCAGAGGTGCATCTGCATCACTGCAGAGTCATGCAGATTAAAAATAAAAGCTTTAAAATTACTTTCCAATTTAAAATATTTTAAATTAGCAAAACGAGTAAGATGCATATTTAGCAAAAAATTTTCCAGGGAAAAAAGAATCTCAAGGCAGCGAACTAGTGGAAGTCACTTGGTAAGCACTGGGAACTACTGTCTGATTAAGTGCCAACCCATCTTTCAAGCAGTATCCTTGTCCGCAAGTACAAAAGAACAAACATTTTCTTTTTACTTTGCTTATTTAGCTCAGTTCAATGACTACTGCTTTCAAAGTTGAGAAATCAGTTGGGAATACAGAAAGCTGGAAACACAGTTTCTCGCTTTTAAATGAGGAATAAAAATAAGGTAAGTTGATGAGCTCTGCCAGCTTTATGTTTTTGAAGGGCAAGGTAACCAGACATTAAGTGAAATTTACCTTATCCAGACAAGACTCACTGTATTTAATAAGTGTATTTTAAAAGAAAAACTGCATTTTGACATAAATGTAACACAGCCTTAATGTCAAGCAAAACTGCACTTGCAATTGAATTCCAGTTTCCATCCCAATGTAGCTTGACATGATTTGTAAATAAGAGTCAGCTGGGAAATATGCAGAGGATTAACCATTTTCTAATTCGGCATGTAACAAAATGTACAGGAAGTAATGTAATTGCTTGGGTTACTTCTTGACACCTGCTAGAAAACTATGAAGTTATCAGCAGAACCTCAGAAATTACATGTACAAAACAAAAGATCAATTATTCAAACCAAAGTTTCCTGCCTGCTACTTAAACCACTTTGATTTAAATCGATCCACATGCTGCCGTGTTAACTTTGACGATCGACACATACAACCACCCACCCTCGGAAGCTGTACTTAGGTTAATACAGCGCGTGTATTATGCACTTATCAGAGAGAAGAGAACTTCTGGGATGCATCTAATGGATCCTTTACCTATCCAGGAGACAGTCCTTTTCTGCCTTAAGCAGCTAAGGGAAGGGGAGCAAAGGAAATTCTTGGAGAAGACAACGGGAAGACCAGAGGCATTTGGGCCCTTCAGGCAGTGCCCATTGTGGGTGAGTTAATAAAAGCGGAGACATGAGAACAGTTTTCTTAGGCTCCTCTTCCAGGTAATGAGACAGAAGTCCTCTAAAAACCAGGAGCCTAACTGCAAATCCTATGAGTTGCTCCCTGGAGAAACTTCTCTCCGTTTTCTGAGAGGCCAAAGCTAGTCTTTGTGGACTCCCAATGATAAGCTAGCTAGAAAGGACTGCACCGCCGCACTTGTACGAGCGGCCAAGGGGCAACACTCAAGTCCAAGGTCCTGCCTGTACTTCGAGGCAAGTTAGTGCTGCCTGTGGTTTGAGCTGGCTGGATTTTAAGTCTCAGACCAACAGGTTGTGAATATTTACACCTAAAGGCACGGGCACTGGCACAGGTACAGCCACATTTAACTTTCTACAGTGAAGCCAGACGTAAAGCCGTTGTCTGCCTCATCCAATGAAACAATTCTGCACCACTGGGTAAGCCCAAGCTTTTTTTCGGTCAGCTTTCTAGGCTCGAAGAGGAAAAAAAAGCAGCACTGGATTGACAATCACATTTCTATGGTACAAATGGGGCAAAAAACCTGTTAAATATTCAAGCAAACAAATGCACCCATCCTTTAGGAAGAAGGATGCAAATAAAAAACAAACCACCTTTTCTTCCATCTTCTAAAAATATAAACTTGAAAGGGCTGAGGCTACCAGATTTGTATCTCACAAGATATAAAGGAACTTTTACCCCAGCAGGTGTAATAAGTTTTTTATGAACTATTAAAGTATGCTTTGAGCAGGCAAAGTTGGTCACTCCCATTGTACGAAGCAGCAAAAGCAACGTCAAAACTTTTAGGTAAAGATTTACTGGCTAACAAGAAGTAGAAAAGGTTTTATTCCAAGTGAGGAAGATGATTATTTCATACCAGACCTATTTAAAACATCAAGATAAGCTGTCAACACTGTCACAAGCCAACAGACACCTTGTGTGCCAAAGCTATCCAGTAACCACACTGGCAGACAGAAAGTGGATGAACAACTTGAACTTTGGCCAAACAGCTGTTTCAGAGAGTTTTATTTTAAAACTAAGGACCAATAACGTGCAACCTTTCCATCCGTACCTGATTAAATACAAAGCAGCAGATCCTACAATCTTACATAGGTAAACATTGCAGCGTCATGTTGCAAGAGCCGTGTTTGCTGGGACACGATGCTGTCACCGGGATTGAACAAAGCCATCCCACCAGTACCGGGGCAGTCCGGGAGCACGGCAGCAGAGCACAGGCATGGGATTTTCAGGGATGTTCTCCAATGGCCTTGACTACACAAACTGGAAGGATTAAATGACAACTCAGAGCAATTTAAATACATCTGCACAACCCAAGTGTCATCGAGTGCCTTACGCTGTTTCATCTCAAATTGGTTTCCCTTTCCGCTTAAAGTTCTCACTCCACATGTAGGAACACTCCTAAGCCCAGCAAGGCAACACCCATGAACTGACCTCTAACCACTACCATGCATGTAACTAAATGTGATTTATACCTGGTTGTAATTTTACCCACTGTAAATTAGATACGTAAACATAAATTGCATGTACTTGCAAATACATTTGTGCATATATAAATATATGAAAACAAACCACCACTTGTGCTCCAAATCTAAAAAGCTTCTCCCAGCCATTCAATAAACCTTACAACCAGAGCCAGACACACTTTATGTTTTTATAAAGTCTGCAACTAAACCTTAAAATAAATAATAAAAAATGGTCATAATTCATCATCCTGACATCAAATCAGCAGATTGGGATTTCAGTATATCAGAGCGATGGATATAGACTTGTTGTAAGTATGGTTTAGTCTGCATTATACCAGAGCATTTATTGCTCCCTTTGAGACTGTTTCCTTACCAAGATGTTCCAAATAAGAGCAACACTCTTATTTCTCTGAACTGCCTGAATCTGTGAGTCTACTACTCAGCAACAAGAAAAAAACTGTCCCCCAAAAATCACAAGTAGGGAAGCAACAGGACAGCGGGTGCTAGAAAACACAATTTCTTGGTTTTCCTCATTTTCTCTTGCTTGCCAGGTGATCTAATAACCACTCCTCGATGGATCAGGACTTAAGCCCCTCTCAGGAGCAAAATCCTTCTTAATAAACCCCCAACCACCATACCGCCTCTCCATCCACTCTGCTGTTCTGCTTTGCCACGGTTTCAGGCTGCTGGAGCACTACCACCCCGGGCCCCGCTGCCCATGGCTACGAAGGATCACATCCAGCCGCCCCCCCCAGCACCTTCCCCTGCATTACTGCCCAGCTTCCATCTGCTGAGAGCAATGTCTGCCTGCTCCCCTTGATCACACCTGCCCTCCTGCCCATCTCTCTCTGCTTTTGGTGGGGTGAGAAAAAAAAACCTGCTAGTGTCCCCATAAATGAAAACTCTGATTTTGGTTCAAAAGCTATTCAATAAATGACTACACATTTTTAGTTGTAAGTCACATATATATGTGTATATATATATTTCCGTCACCAGAACACACTGCAAACTATTAATTCTCATTACAGCCCTAGATGGTGGCAAAACACATCAACTTCACAGACAGTCCAACGCAGTGGGATGCACACAAAGATGTCTGCAGCCACCACAGATGTGCTGCAACCTCCATGCCATACACAACTGCTTCCCTTTGCCTGAAGCCAAGAAGATCACATTCCTTAACCTTAAAAAAGCCCAACGTTTTTGAAACAACTCCACAGCCCACCCTGTATCCCACTAACACCAAGATACATGGAAGTGGTAGAGTCATAAAACCACTAACCTTTTCAGTAAAATGTTTAATTACAAGTATTGATAAAACACTTGCATCCCCTTCAGCTCTTACTTCCTCAGACAATGCCAGCAAGCACCAACAGCACTCCAGAACATGCCCATAAGTTAAATCCAGAAAATTTAATTTTGCTGCAAGTATTTCAGGGACTCCCCCTCTAACACCTTTCAGACAACCAAGAGTCAGCAAGTCACTAACACCGACGTGGAAACTTGCTGTTTGATACAGATTTAAACAAGACCTCCTGTGGTTTTGATCTGGGCTGCAAATGGTGTTTCATAAACACAACTGGTAATCAATGTGGAAGAGACAAAAAAAATGTTAAAAGAATGAATTATCGTTTCTACCCATTTCCCTTGCTCCACCTGACCCATCATAGCTTTACAATCCTTCTCTCAGCCTACTGATGCAAGCAGTGAAACCAGAGGAGCAGAGGAGGTGAAAACCCCCAGCAGCGAGGAAAGGAGAGAGGATGAGCAGCTGATGGTAGAAAACAGGTCTATGAACAAAGACAGTGTCAGGGGTTGATCTGTTTGAGCAAGTGCCCCCATCTTTCAGGTTGCTCATATCACTTCTTTCCTTAGAGCAAAACTGAAACAATTCTTTGTGCGTTATAAGGGTGTAGGAAGCTGTTTACAGGCAAGGGGCACATAGTCTTCAAAGGAAAACGAACAAACAAAACCCCAACAAACCACCAAAAAAAAAAAACCCCAAAACAACACACAACAAACCACTGACCAACTAATCACTTATAGCAACCCTAGGCCTGACTGTACTCCTCGTGAGACTACTATCATATATTCTTCATAGTATAAATAGGACTGGTTTTATCATCTACACAGACTTAGAATGGAAGCTCATAGGTAAGAACTCCCCGGTATGAGTTTGTAAATACAGGTATGTATAAACAGAGTAACAGATAAGCAATTGTGCAATATGAGGCCATAATTTCTCCAAGTGGGAAAGCATGAAAGGAGCCCCAGGTAATGTAACTGTGCCTACCTATTCATACAAATAATCTTAGCCTGTGTCCTGACACTAATAAAAGCACACAGTCTTAAGGAGCTTGAAATCTTCCCCTGGAGAAACAACTTTGTAACAGCAGAATGGAAGAAAACACAGTGTAGAAAAGAATGCTTGTAGCTTTGCTTGCTATTTAAACCAGGCTGATTAAGATCTAGCAGTTTTTGAGATTTTTGCCTTTCCTCCTACCCTCATTTTACCAGTCTTTTTATCAGTATTTTAACGTAACCGCACACCAAGAGCTAAGTTATACGCAGGACTGCATACACAAATCCCATCGATTGCAAAAGCAACAGCTCACGTAGGAGCTCTGAAACCACTGACTAGCTGGAGACACCGGACAAGTTCCAAGTGGGAAACAAAGGGAGAACTGGCACATAGGAATCTCAGAGATGCTGGAGTAGAAGCAACCACAGCCCTTCAAAAAACTTCAGGTTTTTCAGTTGTCTTCTCGAACTGGAACCAGCAGGGTTCATGTCCTCAAGCTTGTCACTGCAGAAGCGAGATCTTGGGTCCTGGTACAACTTGAGACTTTTTTGCCTCAGTCTTCAGTAGCAACCTCTCTTACCCCACCTCTCGAGTGGATGGACCACGTAACAGAGACTGGGAGAGCAACATTCCTCCCACTGTAAATGAAGATCAGGTTCACCTGAGGAACCTGAACATACTTAAGTTCATGGGACCTGATGAGATGCATCCCCGAGCCCTGAGGGAATTGGCTGGAGGAGGCACCAAGCAACCCTCCCCGCAGTCAGGTGAAGTCCCTGGGGACTGGAAAAAGGGAAACATTGCCCCCGTTTTTAAAAAGGGTAGGAAGGAAGATCCTGGGAACTACTGACCTGTCAGCCTCACCCCTGTACCTGGGAAGGCCATGGAGCAGATCCTGATAGAAGCCATGCTAAGGAACATGGGGGACAGGGAGGTGACTGAGGACACCAAGGCAAGACCTGCCTGACCAACCTACTGGCTTTCAATGGAGTGACTACATCAGTGGACAAGGGAAGAGCTACAGATATCATCCAGCTGGACTTCTGTAAGGCCTTTGACATGGTCCCCCACAACATCCTTCCCTCTAAAGTGGAGACTGATTTGATGGGTGGACTCATTGGTGGATGAGGCATTGGCTGGATGGTTGTGTCCAGAGGGTAGTGGTCAATGGCTCAAAGTCCAGATAGAGATCTGCGAGGAGTTGTGTCCCTCGGGGGTCCGTACTTGGACCAGGACTCTAACAATGACACAGACAGAGGGATCGAGTGCAAGTTTGCAGACAACACTAAGCTGAGTGGCGCCATGGACATGCCTGAGGGATGGGATGCCATCCAGAGAGACATGGATAGGCTCGAGAGGTGGGCCTGGGTGAACCTTATGGAGGTTCAGCAAGGGCAAGTGCAAAGTCCTGCACATGGTTCAAGGCAACCCCTGGTATTAATACAGACTGAGGGATGAAGGGATCGAGAGCAGCCCTGACAAGAGGGACTTGGGGATACCGGTGGATGAGAAGCTGGACATGACCTGACTGTGCATTCACAGCCCGGAAGTCCAACCGTCTCCCGGGCTGCACCCCCAGCAGCATGGGCAGCAGATGCTCAGAGGGCTGAGGCACCTCTGCTATGGAGACAGGCTGAGAGAGTTGGGGTTGTTCAGCCTGGGGAAGAGAAGGCTGAGGGGAGACCTTACTGTGGCCTTTCAATACTTAAAGGGGGCCTGTAAGAAAAGAAAGAAATACCGGGAAAAAGTTTTTAGCACGGCCTGCTATGACAGGACAAGGAGTAATGGTTTTAAACTAAAAGAGGGGAGATTCAGACTAGACATAAGGAAGAAATTGTTTACACTGATGGTGGTGAGGCGCTGGCACAGGTTGCCCAGAGAGGTGGTAGAAGCCCCATCCCTGGAAACATTCAAGGTCAGGCTGGACGGGGCTCTGAGCAACCAGGTCTAGTTGAAGATGTCCCTGCTCATGGCAGGGGGGTTGGACTAGATGGGCTTGAAAGGTCCCTTCCAAACCAAACTGGTCTGTGATTCTCTGATGATTCTACAAGACTGTTAGATAACATGTAGATTCTCAAAGCTGACACATTAAAAAAACCCCTAAAAATTTGATAAAAGATGCCAATGTTGACAGCTTGCTTTCGTATGCAGCAAGGTGGGAATGGAGGACAAGAAGTTATTCAGAGAAGAGATATGAGTGAACAGAAAACATTTATCAGGAGCCCATTTCCACAACACCTAGCGTGTGGACTGCCTTGTTCTCAGTGACGAACCACATGAAAGACAGACCATCCCCTTCCAGGAGACCACTGGTAGTCTAAAGCTCTAATTGTGAGACTATGATCCATCACATAAGGTTAAATATCTATATAAACGTTTTCAGGTCTAAGCCTTAAAAAGTGAAAGGTAGGACAAGGTAGTCCTTCAGCACACCAGTGGGAAACTGAAGTTGTGTAGAACACCAAAAAAAAAGTGTGAAAGAACTTCAGTACGAAGCACAGTACAGAAGATTTCAACTAGGAAACAGCTACGTACAGCACCTCAGGATCTTCTCTTTCGTAAGAAGTTACTTGGAAGATAAGGAAAGAAGACGGAGAATCAGACCACCATTAATCACTGGGATACAATCCCGGGTTTTCACATCTCCTGTCTAACTGCACAATCTAAAGGCTGTCTGCCTTTGCTAGGAAAAGAATTCCTGCATAAAGTGTATGGATGCAATGCATATGTTCCACAAAACTCAAGTTTACATAATAAAAAGAATATATATTTGCTTTGATGTCAAGTTGCCCCATAAATTTTTAATAACAGCTGTAAAACAGAATTCTTTGGATAGAAATCAGCAGCAGCAATGAAATTTAAGCATGCTACTCATTTCAGGGGAACAAAAGCCATTTCCAATCCACTCCTATTAGAACTGCTACCAACTTCTTGCAAGGAGAAATACAAACGTCATTCACAGCCATTTATTTGCAGATTATTCTCTTCACCCTACCGCTTTCCCTTGCTCTCTCCAAAACAGAGGGACTAAGGGTTCATTCAATCTATTTTGTCATCTTTGTTCCTATTAGCTGAGATAACGCTATGTTCAGATATTGCAGTCCTCTCATTTTATATTTCACTGGAAGGATGTCTCAATCTGGTTCTTCTTCCTCTACAGAGAAACTGTTAAACCAAAAGTACTAAAAACATACTTTTCTAGTACGCACCACAAATAGATTACAGTTTCTGGTTCAAGTGCAAAGGGACAAAGAAACCAAAATCTTTTTATATGCATACATTAAAATAAAAGCAGGAAACAGATTAACATCTGGAGAAAAACATTAACCCTTGTGCTTTCAGTGATGCAACTTGGGAACTTCATTTGTAGCGCTGTTTCCAGCTCCTTTCCCTCCTCGATTAAAGAATCAGCACTGTTGTACGGCATTTGAAACAGCATGTTCACACATATCCTATAAAAAAATTACATTTTAGGTAAACTAGGAGGCAGTCAGGTTCCAAAAAGCTGAGGCTATCAAATATGTACCTAGAAAAAAAGAGAGAATTTCCTTGTCCGAGACTTAAAGATCACTGTAGCCAAGAAAATAGTCTCACACAGTGGCATTTTACAGGAAAAAGGTTTTTAGAAAACACAGTATTAAAAGAGAGAGGTTCAACAGTATTAGGGGGCAGAAAAGAGGACAGATGATTGCAGTGCAATATGATGAGCATGAAAAAGAGCGAGCTAATGGGATATAAAACTGCATACACTGGAGACAGCTTTACAAGTTAGAGACATGACAGCCAAATAGCAATCATACCACACCAAAAAGGTACTGACAAGTCAGAAAAGAAACTTCATTTTCTAAATGACAGCAGACTTAGCCCTTACATACAAAGAGTACACAGAGCTGGAGTTAAACAGTAACTGCTAGTCCTATATATGTTTGTAGATGACCTAAAATGGAGAGAAATCATTTGTTGCCTTCGCTCTGCAGCGTTCATGCTACTCTGGACAGACAGATGTATTTTTGTGGATGCAGGTATGTCAGTAGAAAGCTAAGCCGTGCGTGGCCTGCCTCTCCCGCCATCACCTCCCTGCCCGGAGCCGGCACTTGTAGAGCCCAGCTGGCACGGTGCTTTGGGTGAGCACTCCCCAAATCACTGTCAGCAAAACTATATGGGTTAGCTCAAGCATGAAGTTAGGTATAGGTCCATGTCATCCCAACCAATCTCATCTGATCCCAAGGAGAGAGTTATTAAACAAGTAGTCCTGACAACGATCGGTGAGGAGGGTAACTTGGGGGGCAGGGAGAACTGTTTACTATCCAGCACAAAGAATTTAAAAGATGGTATTTGCTCCTACCTTAAGTGGTAGAGGACAGGACTGAACAGGGATGCCAGAAAAAAAGGACTAAAAAAAAAATAAAATTACTATTTATAAATAAGAACACTTGCTCACTAGGAACTGAACTAAAAAAAAAAGCACCTCACTTGACAAAGGCGACCTAGCCTCCAGGTATGTGACACTAAGCAGGTGGAAAACACTGCAATGGCCAGAGCTCAGGATGGCAGCTTGTCTGACAAATGGGCCATTAAGGACTTAAGGTGTCTAGACCTCTCTTTAAGCTGGGATACAAAAGATACACCCCATGCCTGAAGCACACAGCGTGGGTATTTGCAAGTATATGCTGGAGAGGTATCCAATGTTTGCCCTGTTCTTACAGGCTTTCCTCAGCATCCAGCACTGCTAGTTACCCAGCCTTGTGCCAGTGACAAGGCAAACTCCTGATCTGACCGCTACAGCCATTAATTTATTAAACCTGATTTTAGCTGAACTTACTGTTCAGTAAGTTCAGTTAAAATAAGTCTCCACCTTGTATTTTGCAGCTCTTAAGTAGATCTTATGTTATAGCTGCCTCTATAGGGGATATAAATTAGCGTAGCTCCGCCGTTACTGCAGATCAGAGCCCAGCTTCAAGCAATACTTTGACAACATACACCCTCATTTTTAGAAGTACCTTGTCCGTGCACCACTGCTGCTCTGTAGAAAAAGAGCTGGAATCTCACAATTTAAAAGTCTACCACGTAAAACACCAATCAAACAACCAGCTTCTAACACTCCCTTGTGCTAGCCACTGTGTCAAATCCAGTGAGAGTAGTGTGTCTTTAAGAAATGTTATGAAAGGCTGTAAAAGATCCACCTTTCAAAAATAAGGAGCGAGAAAGAAGGGGAGACAGGATGAAAAGCACAAGGATGCATCTATATGAAAACCATGAGTTTAGTTTCCCCATTTGCACATACCGCAGAATTGTGGAGGTTGGATAGCACCTCTCAAACTCGTCAGGTCAAACCTCTCTACGTATGCAATTTTCCTGTGCAACTTGCTCTAAAAATAAGTGTGCAGGCACATGATGATCCACCTGGATTTAGGTTGGTGCTGGGGTAACGACTAGACTACAAAGACACCTCCTCCTACGAAGACAAAATGTCTCAGAGCTGCAAGGTAGGGATGCCCGTACTTTTGGGCTCAGGAAACCTGAGAGAACATTGCTAAATCATTTCTGCTCTGTGGCTAAGGCCAGAACTGAAAAGTTAGTTAAAATGGGTTTTAAGCTAAGTTTATAACTGGAAACTATGACTGTAAAAAGCATAAGAACAAGTAAGAAAAAGACGATCAACGGGAGCAGGAAAACCAGGCAAGGGAGACTCAAGACGCAGTATCAAGCAGCAACATTATTTCCAGTTTCTCAGGTTTCTGGGAACACCAGTTACAGTCCAGGACTCTCCTTAGCAGGTCTAAGCACACAGAGCTCATACCCAGCACATCCAAATGAATGCAGGAGGGTTTGGGAGGTTTGCTCAAGTAACGTCTCCACACAATTATACCTCAGAAGTCGTAACCCCTCCCTCCCTTTAATATTTAAGACAAAATACATCACATTTGCAGCCCAAATGTACTGACAATACTGCAACGGCAGTATGGCCCTGAGCCTCCAGTCTTTTCTCAGAAGTAATTCTCATTAGAAGAGAAATGAAGGATCATCACCTTCATTCAGTTATTTGCAGGACATTTCACACATGCTGTTAACTGGAAGGCCAGCGCTATGGGCTTTTTCAAGAGTGTGCAAGCGGAACAGAAGTGTTTCCATCCCAACACCGCGCAGGTTTTTATCTGTAAGAGCCAGAGAGCATAGAGCAGAGTTGGGAAGCAGCACCCAGAAGGACACCAGAAGCAGATTTCTACCATGAAGGGCGGGGGGGCAAGGCTGCACGTAGTAAATTGTTTCATCAAATAATTGGAGGAAGGGCCAGTGTCTCCTCTGGAAGGATGACAGTAAATGTCTGTCAAAAGCAAAAAAACAATAGAGAATTAATTATTCTTAAGTACAAAAGGACCTAGAACTCAGTGATCTATTAATTAAAAAAAGAAAATATCCTCAATATAGTTCCACTTCAGTTCTCGTGAAAGCCAACAGAGAGAATGAGCACTCCCACTGCCTCTAATGTTAGTTACATATTGTTTTAAGGACTCATCCCTTAAAGGCTTGAAATTTAACAGAAATCGCGGATATTCAGTACTACTTCTATTCCATATTCCGAGCTCACATAAAATACACACGAGAGTCTTCAACAACTCATGCTGTTTTAACAGTTCTGAAAATCACAGAAAAGTAACTAGCAAGCTGCTGAACTTCACTACTGTAAAGGAGAGATTTAAAGAGGTGAAGTTTTGGGGTTGTTTTAGCTCGTCATCCACCAGGTAAGAAGCAGAATGCAGCTCTGACGTGCAAGAAAAGAAAGGTCTGCGACAGTCACAATTTATCTCTTCTCCCTTTCTGCGAAGATGACGACACTGAAAACTAAATGTGCTCGTCTTCATTTCTGCTCCCTCATAGCTAGTGCATTTTGTGAGGGTCAGAAGAAAACTAAGGCTTCTCCAGCCTACCTTTCCCACAGCATTTTGTAAAACAGGGAGTAGAAAGATCTTCAAAATAAACCAGGATCTGTAGGCATCCTGCTGCAGCTGCAGGATCCACAGCCTTTCATGAAAAGTTCTCTCCTCACAATGTGCACAAGCCATCTATCAAGGGATCCATAAGGACCAGCATGCTGGACAGGCAGCCATCTGAAGTAGAAACACATATGAGAAGGAAAGGTTTTGTATAGGTTCTGCCCAAGTGAGGTGCCTTTGGTGTGGGCTGAAGGGAAGCTCCTCCATCACACCACGGTTTTAAGACTCGTAATATCCCAACCGGAACAAGGTGCCTCAGCCTCTACTCCGAGCACTGGGCAGCAGCAAGTCCTCTAAGGAAAAGGACAAGCAGAGGAGATGGCCACAATGGCTTCCTTTTACCTGCCAAGCTCACTAGTCAATCACCTCTAAATCACATGGGACGTTTAAATAACTTGTGGCTTGAACCTCCCTCATAGACACCCAACACCTCTGAGCACCCTACACCACCCAGCAAGGCACTGGATACCCCGTAGTTAGAAAAGCTTAGTTTCAACCCTTGAAGCTTTCATTTTACATTGAATTTAAAAAAAAAAAAAGATGGGAGGGACCTTCACACTCCAGCAATGCAAAGGCCTGAACAGTGCACCTTCACTTCAGTTTCCACCCTGGGTTATTAGCCAGGCTGTTTATAAAACAATTTTAAAATGCCAGCTTTTATGTATTACTGTTTTATTAATCTTGAATGATACATCATATGCGCTGGATGCATAAAAGGGTTACTGAAACATGGTTTGCATTTTAAAATGCTTTAGTGAAAACAAATGAATTATCTTTATTAAGTGAATTGAACCTTGCCGTGTCCTCCACTGAAAGATTTCAGTATTAGCGAACCTCTTTCCTCATTGTTCTTTTTTTTCCATCTTGTGTTAGGTGAGGAAAACAAGCATTTCTGCATTTACAGCTCCCAAATGGTTTCTCAGTTTTGAATTAAAAAGTCTGTGATCTGAACTATCTGAATATACTGAAATGAAGAAAATATTCTCTATGCACATGCAGAAGAGGCTACTTCTGTCAAAAGCTGGTTTACTACTTCATCAGAACTCAGTTCCACGTGCTCAGCCAAGAGTGACTACCATCACCTCACTGGTTTGACTTGACTTGAGAGATTGGCAGTAAATCATTGCCTAGGTTCTGTTTAAGAACATTACAAGAAACGTAGCCATTACGTCAGATGGCTTAGGCTTAAAAAAAAAAAAAAAGGTATTTATATATTTTAACCCATTTAAATAGAAAACATTTTTAACAAAACACAGATTTTGAATCCGGGTTATAAACTCAAGTTTACAAAAGCGAGCGTAACTGCAAAGAGAGGGTGGAGATGCTTCACTGCTGGTTTTATTAGCTAACTTAGCCAACAACCAGCTTTTATTCTTATCAAACATACAGACGCATCCATTTGCTATTAAACGGATCTGTTTTCTGCAAACTAGACATCGCTTCCAGGCTGCAGATAAGTGGTGAATCTGGCACTCTAGCATCTTGAAGTGTCCATGTACAGGAATTTTAACACCTTCTTAGAGTGCTACTTAAATTGATCATCAGTGTAAACAAATACAATCTAAATGGACTGTCCTGATGGGCAGTAAGCTCTCTGGAAGTAGTGACGACCTCTTGGACCTCTGGTCTGCATACTCGTGCGGTGCTGAACTCGTTGGGGGCCCCAGCTCCAGTAATGCTCTCAAACTGCAACCACTGTGACTCTGGTCTTCATCCTAAGTATTTTATCAGCAATTCACACGCAAACATAACCCACCTAAGCAATCAAATACAAAGACCCCAAAAAAGAACTGGATCACAGTTTTCCAGTTCTACAAGCAGGGGGGAGGGCAGCCTAATACCTAAAGAAGTTACATGTTCCAAAATCAAGGTTTTATGGAGGAAGGGGAGGTTGGAAGGCGAGAAAGAGGGATGATCTTTCCATAGCACTGAAATGCCACAGGAAAGCGCCACGTTTAATGTAATCAAGCTCTACATTGCAGCCATATGGAAACAATTTCAGTCAATAAACAACTCCCACAAAAAGACAGCAGAGGAACAGAAAAATCAGATACCGATTTAGCTAGGAGGCAGGAAAGCCGCTGGCTGAGCTCAGAGGCTTGCATTATAAGAAATATTTATGTCCAACAGAACAGCACACATTTTTGAGTCTCTGTTACTTGCCTTAGACTTCCACCGTGCCACACCTCAGACTGCAAGCAGTAGAAACGGCATGCTTGCTTTTACAGCATCTTTCCTAGCCTCCAAGATCCTGTGTTTCAGTCCTCTTCCCATTCTTCCCCTTCCAAATCTTTCCTCAAAGCCTATCGCTACGGCAGGTTTCCCACAGGACACCCAAAAAGGCAGCAGACATCCCAAACTTCAGCTGCTCGCCTGATTTCCTTGCATTTTATCTGCCTGGAATTCTCGGGTTTCAAAACTGGGACTTTCTCATAGAGCAAGTCCTTTCAAACACCTACCTTAAAAAAACAAAGCAAAACAAAAAAACCCACAAACACACACACCACACCCCCCAAACAAACCAGCCACAACAACAACAAAAAACCACACCAAACCACCCAGACACTTCTTACTGACAGTGGTATTTAAATGAAGTTTGGTTTCAATGATTCTATGATTCAAGATCCCCTATTACATGGCATACTAAAAAGCAACGGTAAAAATACTGCCTCTCCTACAGAGACATTTGTGTGCCCTGCTGATTACAGCTGCAACGCGGAGGGAGTAGAAGCTAAATCAGTTTGGGACAGGAAAAGGGAAATGCAAGGGAACAGCAGCAAGCGAAGGCAGCTGCATTTTTAATGAAAAATAAGAAGGCACGTTGCTATGAATAAAACAGAATTCACTTGAGTGCGACAGAGGAGTGACACCAATATTTATCAGAATTATGCCCACGAAATGAACTGAAGGATAATTCACAAGTGTCTTCAGAAGTAGCCGCCTGCAAAGGTTAGGAAGGTCTTCATTTCCACAGTGCTATGCAATCTGCCAGCAGATAGTCCACGGCCACCCCAAAGCACTGTGGTTTTATACTTACAACCATTCAGGAACAAAAGGTCTTTGATAATAGTAAGACTTTGAAAACTAACTTTCTAGTGGAAGGGAGAACCAGAATTACTGCGAATAACTCTGTTAGACTGGGGCAACATGCTTTTGTCACACAAAGTACCTCCTAAATCATCAGTAATAAAAGACGATTTTCAGCAAAACAATTAAGAGTGAAACATTTGAAATCAGCCTACAAAACACACACTGAGGTGGGCTTTTTGCAGTCTTGTAGGGCGATGATTTTTTTTCCTTTTTTTAAAGAGGGACTCTAGAAAATGAGGGCAAAACGCCAGGCCAGGTGGATGTTGATATTATGCTAATGCTCAGAAAGGAGACAGAGCAAATCTGGAAAGCTGTAAGGCATTCAGCTGGCTATCACTCCAGGCAAACCAAGAGGAAAAGAAAAAAATAATTTTTTTTTTTTCACAGTAAAGAATTAGAGAACATTGGTAGTGCCAGTCAGCATGTTTTAATGGCAGATGTCTTGATACAGGACTAACTTTGTTTTTGAGATTACATAGTCAAAAGGATGTGCACACAGCATACTTCAGTGCTAGTGGAAATCCACATCGGCTGCTCCGTATCGACTGGTACTTTCTGAGAGCTGTCAGTTAGCCAGTTCTTAATCTACTTCCTGGGATTGCATCATGCTAATTTTTTTGTCACTAAATTTAAGGTCTGATGCAGCTCAACATTTTTATCACTGCAGATAAAAATCTGCGACTGACACCAGGACCACTAGAACACTACATTATTATGAGGAAAGGACAGCAAAAGAAAGAAGTCTGAATACCTACCTTAACTTAGCTCAGGAAAGCAAAACATATCTGAATACAGACGCAAATGTATAATCTAAGAAAAGCAGACTGTAACACGTAAACATGTAAATGCAGACTAAATGGCAGACTTTACTAGAAAGAATCTCAGTGTTGAAGCAGCGAGGCTCACGAACAGCGTTTCCCTCTGCAAAAGGGCTACTGTGAACCTTCTAAATGGCCGTCGCACCTCAGTACGCTGTATGGATCAGATGCAGGCTGGAACATTCACCATTTTTGGTTTCCACAACGTTAAAAATAAACGGAGACCATGAAGAATCACCGGATGATCTGAGTGCTGGGGAAAATGCCTCAGAGTGAGACTTAAAAGCTCAACTCTGTTTCCTTATCAATCGAGTAACTTGATTACAGAGTGTAAGTACCTCCATGGCAAGAAAGTACTGGATACTAAAGGGCTCTAATCTTGTCAGGAAAGTCTTAACACGAACCAGTGGCAGAACTTGGACAAATTCAAATTAGAAATCAACCACTTATTTTTAACAGTGAGACGGCACAAGCTACCATGAGAAGTGATGAGTCTGAAATTACCAGTGATGGACACTCAGGGCTGGAAAGCTTTCAAACTGTTTTTAGCCAAACATCAGTTACTGGTCTCAGTTTCAGAGTAAATGATTAAAATTTAAAGGCCTGTGATACAAAGCATATAAAACATATCAGACAAGGAGATTTAATTGTCTGTTCTCGCCTTAAATTTTATGAATCTCCAATATGTTAACATCATTCTACTTCTACAGACAAGGAAATTAAAGAGAGAGAAGTATGTTTCAAGTTCAGTAAGTTCCCGCTGTTACAGACTGCTGTACTTATCACTACACAGCACTGCTCCACTAAGCGGATGGAGCCCCACGAAATACAGAGAACAACCGACTACAATGTCTGGAAACCATGCATAATACAACTCAGTTCAGAAAACTATCATCAACTACTTACCTCTCCCATCTGCAGCATGAAAAATCAGTATTAGCTTAAATAACTAGTTCTTCTTCTGTGTAAATACACTTACAACATTCATGTTTATACTACCGAGAGCAACAGCGTGCACTACCACCCAGCCAAGAAATCTTCAAATATTTTACGAATGTGAAAGCATCTCAACAACCCTGAAAGGATTATTTTCATATTATACAGTGGAACGCAGGCAAGTCAAGAAGTTTGCCCTGGCTCATAAAGTAAGACCTATGGCACAGCCTGGAAACAAGAGCCCAGTGCAACTTCACTGCCAGGAAGAACTTCCATTCTCAACATTTGAGTTGAGACCCAATTGCTCGAGCTCCAAAACCCTGCCAGTTAAATCACAAAGAGATTTCTAGTGAAAGCTGACATTGTAATCAGAGAATCTGATCATGGCAGAGAAACTGTCCAAAATAAAGGTCAGAATAAATATCCAAGTAGAAACAGCGCTTGTATTTTATGAACTAACTAAATGCTTTCTGCTTCCATTAGTATTACAGTACCACTGGAAGAACAAAAAGCAGATTCAGTGCTTGCTTCAGAGCTCATAAGAAATGGGCAGCTCAAAATGCAGGAAATGACTATATGCTACACTTCCCAACTGATAGGGCATAGGCTTATCAGAAGAATAAAACTGGCTGTTCACAAGGCTCACTGAAAGAGCAGCCTACAGTATTGTTTCAGGAGCAGTTGTTTTACTGCTGAATTTCACATTCAGTATCTATATATTTTTTTAAATAAAAAGGAAAAGAAAATAAGGCTTCTTAATATTTAAGTCCAAAAGTGGGGAGAAAATAAATACCAGGAATTCAGGGAAAGTGAGATTCAGCTGGGGGTAGCGCCAAATATAATTAATGTATTTTGTATGCCTGGCTTGTAAATGACTTCCTTAGCCCAATGCAAGACCTCATCTACCACCACAGCAGCGAACAAGGTTCACCCAAGTTTAATGTAGCCTAAACAGATGCCTTATATGTATGGAGAACAAAAGAATTCCACCTCCATGCATGAAGCAGGTAATAAAATTTGTTTCCTCCGGCTGCAAGAAGCTCTTCAACAGATCTGGAAACAACACTCCACCCACTGGGGAGTGACTGGAAGAAGCACTTGCCAACGTACCATGGACATAGACACAAAGGTAGGTCTTTGTCAAGCCATACTACAGAAGTCATTTAGGTGTATACATACAACCTGATGAAGGGCCATGGTTAGAAATAAGCTTCACTGAAACCAACCCATAATGATGAAGTAAACATTCACAGAGGAATTCTGTGGGACAAAGAGTTAACTGACCTTCCATACCTTCTGGTTGGCTGCACAGGAAAGATAAAGCAGTCGTCAGAAGCACTGTGCTACAGCACTTCCCAGCTTTAAGAGCAGACTTTAACTTCAGACTCTGCCTGCAGCTTTGATTAAGAACTGGGAAAGGGAAAATCTGCACACAGACGGGTAGAAAAACCAGTTATAGATTATTTAGTTCTTAAAAAAGCGCATCAAAACAGTAATTGTTCAACCTTTTGGTGTCTACCTTAGCACAGTGCTCAATCAAAACAGTAACAAACATCCACATGCACTCCTAAGATAGATTTGAAGTCCAACACTGAAAAACTATTAAGCGAAGCAGAAGAAAGGCTCTGCAAGAAAAAGGGGCATCCCTTACAGTCTTGTGAGAATGTTCACCCCTGTAGTGCTTCTGGCCTGATAAGAAGGTGGGAGGGTGGGAAATCTAGTGGATTTAAAAGCGATAAAATTAAGTAAGTAAGGATGAGGAGTGTCAAACCACAGAAGTCAATGGAACATGGGAAACCTCCTATAACTGTAACAAAATCTCATTGACTTAGGTGTTATTATAGAACACAGGTGACCAGCCAATTAATTCCTTACATGACTAATACATATTACTGTATCACAGATGTAAAAGTGCAATATAGATGGGGAAGAGACAGCCATGTTCAATTGCCACTGACTATGACCTCGAGTGTCTCACTTGGCCCTTATGCCTCAGTTTCCCTATGTGTAAAACACTGATACCTCTGTAAAGCACTGAAAGACTTACAAACGAAGGTGCAAAGTATTGTTTTATCATAGAAGGACAGCGGCTGGGCCATAATGAATCAAATGTGAAACATCAAAGCCATACTCCACCAGCACGCCACACAAGTTACGGCCATAAATCAATCACTTCTGATTAGGTTAGGCTTTACGATGCAGTAATTGCGAGAGCAGCAGTTTCATAACTGTGAAACAAGCACTTTGCTCAGCAGCATACTGTGCAGGAAGCCTTTTGGTAAACCCAACTGCAACAGCAAAGCAGTGAAGCATCCCAAACACAATATACTTTTTAAGGTTATCTATTGGATGAGCTTCTCCGCGTGCTTTTAGTGGAAACAGGGTAACCCTGTACAAGCGCCTAGCCGAGTGGGAGGAGAGGAGAAGGAAATCAAACAATACCATGTTTAAAGACAGACCAGATTTCAAGAGAATATACCTCTTTTTAGGAGGCATAACACAAAAAATACATGCGTTTCTCACAGTTCCAAGATGAAACTTTCAGTTGGCCAGCAACTACAGAGCCGATTCTCTGCTTCTTTCTGTGGACCACATGACTGCCTCAATGCATAAGAACATTTTATGTGCCAACTTGCAATGAAGACCACATAGTTAATAGTTTGCAACCTCCTTTCCCCCAGAAGATCTTAAGAGTTGAGTAATAAAATTCCTCACATGATTTCAATGAGAGGGTTCACTTGTCAGAGGCTGTTTCAAGATAGTATCATATGTCAGGGAGGTGCTGCTCAGATGAAGCTTTCCAACCCTGTGTTTTCAAGACTTGACTGAAAATTTAAAAAAAAAAAAAAAAAAACACCAACAAAAAACTTCAGGCTATAAAGTTTGAAACTGAGGGAGAGAAAAATAATCTCTAGACGTTATTTTCAAAATGTGGAAGTCAGCCAATTAATGAGGGGAGGAAGAAAAACTCCGATTAAAGCCCTGACTAACCCTAGAGATCACAGACTGATTACTAGTTCTGCTGCAGGCTCCGTGTAGGAACCTGGGCAAGTTAATCCCTCTACACCTTGCTTTGCCACCTGTGAAATGAAAAATAACACCTTCTTTTCATATCCTGTTATTCTTGCTTGTATTGTTCCCCAAATTAAAACCATTTGTCAAAACAATTATCTTTAGCATCAACACTGGAAGTTGCATTCATAGCTACCATACAATCCATTTGCATGACTGAGTGTCCAAATATGAACTCTTAGTATACTTTGCTAGCCAGACATCCTAATTTTATGTATGTCAGAAGGCAGCTTTAGCCAATACAGGAATATCAGAATGCTAAAATGCAGCTTATTAGTAATCTTATGTATAAAACTAGATTTAGGGATATAATTTAGACCCCCAAAATTCAAATTCTCCTCATTATCTCCTCAAAATCCCACTATAATAATGACATTGGTCTCACTTCATTGATAATCCACAAGATAATATTATCAGCATAGGTATAATTAAAGCCCACTCCCATGAGGACACGTATGCGGATCCAATGCTCGCTCCATTAAAAGCGGTATAAAGTGAAATCGACTTCAGCGACTTTAAAACAAGTGTCAAAGCTGCGTAAAGTTATCGGTAGAAGAAACAAAGGCACGGGTTTTTTTCAGTAGGATTCTTAAGCTGACAGCATCCCTTCAAGTGCTTGATTTCAAATCCTAAACTTTGCAGAAGATGAAAAATATTTGCCACAGATCCCAATGCTGTAATGTGTAATTCTGTAGTGTCCCTAGCAGCTCTGCACAGAAATCACTGTAAATCGCAGCTTGGTTTCTTGAGATTAGGATGTCCCGTCATTTCATGCAAATCAGTTTATTTTCCAACACATACAACCAAACATCTTCAGAGATCCTTTTATGAAAGGGACTGTACAACGCTTTTCCTTTCTCATGTTTCAGTTTCATTAATTGTTCCAGTTCCTCTCTCAAACATCATATCCTAAAGATCCAAGTTTCACCACTGCCCCACGACATCCAACAAAAAAAGAGCAGTCCCAAAAGTTAATGATAGAACAATTCTTGAAATTCATGCTTATTAAAAAAATATTTTATTAAAAATAAAATTTAAAATCACGTTAAAAGTAAATGTCAGAACCCCGCTGTTTTCCCAGCTCCAGATACTGATGAAAAAACATATCAAACACTTCCATGAACTTAAGGATCATCACTATAAACACTTCATAATAATTTAATTTACCAGACACTGGACAGCAGTGAACTTTTAATATCCCTTTGAAAGAGACCAGCAAGACCCACACAGAAACTGCCTTGGCATTATGCTTTCTGCAGCTGACACTGGTTACTAGATCTGTGGAATTATCAGAATCACAAGGCTAGAGAGATGCATGTTTTCTAGAAAGGACAACAAATAGAAAGGAATTGCTCGAGATCGCTCAGTAAAGTAGTTCTAGAGATAAGCAGGCCTCATCCACACAGGATTTTCTTCAACATTTCCTTACCAACTCTTAAAAAATCCTGCAGTTTCACCTAGGGAAGCATTCCTGTAACACAGCTGGCAGTCTGCACACCATAATGTCGTCTAGACCTGCTCGGAACAGTTGGATGACACAGGAGTAAAAATGCTGATGCCTGTTCTGGTGCTTGCACTGGTGCTAAAGGAATGATAGGAGGAAGAACAGACATCGCCGAGTAAAACACAAGTTCCTTGTTCCTAGTTTCATGCCCAGGCTCGTCAGACAATTCTGTCAACCACACAGAAAAAGTTGTGGCTGTCGTGGGGCTAAAGAAGAATCTTCACCTAAGGGAAAAGAGCGTTCCCAAACCCCAGTTTTCAGATGCAATATCAAACACCGCTCTTTCACAGAGCCCGGTGCTCCCAGAACGTGCAGATAACAAATGCATCCCTGCACAGATAACACGTTCCATCCCTTTCTCCCTTCTTCCTTATTTCCCTCCCCCATCCGCATCTCGGAGATGTTTTCTTAACAATTTGGAAGAGAAATGACAAAAAGGGAGATGCAAAACACAGAAATAAATTCAGTTTGTTCTCTGCTGTTGACGGATTTGGCCCTAGCATGATGGGAGAAAAGAAATGTTCAGAGTGATAAATCCATATATACCTACTCCAAACTACACCCGACATCCCAAGGGACACGGTATAATGGTAAATAAATATAGATGCAGTTCCTACTAATGAGGCAGGGTACAGCAAGGCCAAAGAAAATGCAATCATCTCGGGGAAAAAAAACTGCACAGAACTCCTCCTCTCCCATCCATGGAGGAAATCAAATGCCAGCTGCACCATCCCAGGAAGGAAGCAGAGCCTGTACCTGATGAGCCCTGCAGAAATGAGCTAGTCATATCACGGGACGCAAGCAGGCACTTCAGGGGTTTGCCAGCCCACAAATCGTCTGCGGAGCCCAACTCCTGTCGCCGATACGATGTATTTTACATGGTATCATTCATGCAAATGGTAGGGTTTTTTTCCCACCAGTTTCTTTTCTTCATTTCCCTTAGTTTGAAGCAGGGGCACGTAGCTAGCATCTATCAGATCTGCTCAAACGTGCGCCCTGGCCATCAGTTTAACACTTTCCTCCTTTAAATCTTTCCAGCTTTTGTTCATATACATTTTGTACTTAAAAGCCACTTATCTGTACTCCCAGTGTTACTGGAGCAGGAGACCAAATTGAGATATACCCGACTCCACAGACAAACAGCAAACGCGCTTATAATCTTCATTTCCTCTTCCTTCTTCCCTCCCCACCCCCCCCAAAAAAAGCATTTTTTTTTTTGTCCCTAACACGAAAGGACTGGGAAAAACAGCACACAAGATCAAGGCTTTTTCAGTCTTATCGCAAAGAAAAAAAAATGCTTTCCGGAGAAGTGCTCTGCAAACATACCAAGAGACACTCTTACAACTAAAAAAAAAAAAAAACAACCTACAAAAAAAAAGCCCATCAGACAAAACTGAGGTTGAAGAACTCGGCTCGGTCTGTCTCGCATGTGTATTCAGCACCTAAGAACACTCGCCTCTTGTTTTGTTTTAACCCCGACCCAGAGCAGAACAGTTCAGCAACGTTCCCTGCCACTTCCTCCAACCGGTCCTGGGGTCAAACACACTGTTCTTCCGAAAAAAAGGGATCCCAGGCACTGCTACAAAAGCGTTTACCCCCCTCCCCATCTCTTCCCAAGAAGTACAAAATAAACAAGCGCATGACACCCCACCCAAGCTCTCCTCGCACATTTGGGGAATGACTTCCCTCCCTCCTCCC
>KL283804.1:0-22911 GCA_000699545.1 Podiceps cristatus
CCGGACAACATCTGCCCCCACTTCCACAGTCACTTCTGCTTTCACGGCTACCACCAGCCTAACACCTACTCCTATTCCTCTCTCTCGTTCCACATTTACATCTGCCGAGAGTAGTACATTTTTTTCCTCCCAGAACACAACTTTTATTCCCCATGGTAAAACATCTTCATTAGTGGTTCCTACTAGTATATCTGCCAAGTCCACTCCAGTTTTGATCCCAACTGTTTTATCTACAACAATTACTTTTGCTCCCAGTGTTACTACTACTGCTTCTACAGAGTCAGTTGAAAGAACGTCTTTGCGAACAACAAGATTAACCACTGCCCGCACTACGTCATCTCCTGCTTTCACCTCTAGACTTTCAACAACCTTGTCTTCTTTTGTACCATTAACAGTGCCACAAGGTATAGTATTTTCCTCTCATTTTCTGTATCATGTTTTTGGTGTTAGCAAGTCTATTCTTTCATGCATGTATGAATTCCTACATCACATATTCTTTGGCTGTGATACCTTTTTTATGTACTGGGTCCATCTTCTCTTTTTCTTCTTTTTGGAGTTATTTTTGTGGAGTAGTTGTCTGAAGTCTTTCATTTCATAACAAGAGTTTCCCTGTTATATACTGATGGAAACATTAAAAAGTGGGAGTTAAGTAGTCTGATAGGATGGCTATCAGGAGTGTCACAGAATTGTTTGTTTTTTACTCCTAAATACCCACTTCAGCTGTTTAAGATACCTTTTATTTGGATAGGCTAGCTATCTCCTGACTCACCCTGCAGTCTTCCTGTTAGCTCTCACATACTCTTTCTGCACTCTTGAGCATTTTTTGGTACCTCTTCTGCAGGGCACTTTTCTCAGTTTTCGAAGTACAGTGATGTTTTTTGTCTGCTGTCTATAATTAAAATTTAATGTGCTTTGTCTGAAGGAATAGCACATTCTATAATTTCTGCACAGTTTCATGTTAAACGAGGCACACAAAGCAACATCTTCTTTACTAGTTTTAAATGGGACTGTCCTACTTTAGGAGCTACAGGAGTCAGGAACGCTGGTGTGGATGCACAAGAGATACCTGTACATTTTCAACTGTATAGGTAGGAGAGGTCTAGTTTCTATTCCTATTTAGAAACAGTGAGGCAGACAGCTTTTATTCAATGCTTCCTAGTGTGTGGATGAACCCTGTCATTAATTAATGCCAGTGATGAAAGGAAGACTAGGGAGAATGTGGGCCCTCTCTGGAAGGAAACGGGAGACCCGGTTACCCAGGATATAGAGCAGGCTGAGGTACTCAATGACTTTTTTGCCTCAGACTTCACTGGCAAGTGCTCTAGCCCCACCACCGAAGTCACAGAAGACAAGGATAGGCACTGGGAGAATGCTCACTGTAGCAGAGGATCAGGTTTGAGACCATCTAAGGAACTTGAAGGTGCACAAGACCACAGGTCCTGAGAGAACTGGTGGATGAAGTTGCTAAGCCATTATCCATCATATCTGAGAAGCTGTGGCAGTCCGGTGAAGTTCCTACTGACTGGAAAAGGGGAAACAAAACCCCCATTTTTAAAAAGGGAAAAAAGGAAGACCCGGGGAACTACAGGCCGGTCAGTCCCACCCCTGTGCCTGGTAAGATCATGGAGCAGATCCTCCTTGAAACTTTGGTGAGGCACATAGAAAATACGGAGGTGACTGGTGACAACCAGCACGGCTTCATTAAGGGCAGATTGTGCCTGACAAATTTGGTGACCTTCTATGACAGGACTACAGTGTTGATGGATAAGGAAGGAGTGACTGACATCACCTACATGGATTTCTGCAAAGCATTTGATACTGCTCCACACAACATTCTGGTCTCTAAATTGGAGAGATATGGACTTGACGGACAGACCAGTTGGTGAATAAGGAAGTGGCTGGATGGTCACACTCAGAGAGTTGTGGTCAATGGCTCAATGTCCAGGTAGAGACTGGTGACGAGTGGTGTTCCTCAGGGGTCGGTGTTGGGACCAGTGTGTTTAACATCTCTCTTGTGGACATGGACAGAGGAATTGAGTGTACCTTCAACAAGTTTGCCAATGACACCGAGCCATGTGGAGCAGTCAACACGCTGGAGGGAAGGGATGTCATCCAGAGGGAACTTGACAGGCTTGAGAAGCGGGCCTGTGCAAACCTCATGAAGTTAAACAAGGCCAAGTACAAGGTCCTGCACCTGGGTTGGGACAAACCCAAGCACAAACACAGGCAGGGAGGAGAATCGATTGAGAGAAGCTCTGCTGAGAACAACTTAGGGTGCTGGCTTATGAGAAGCTTAATATGAGCCAGCAATGTGCACTTGCAGGCCTTAAGGCCAACCGTATCCAGCGTAACCAGCAGATCAAGGGAGGCGATTCTGCCCCTCTACTCTGCTCTCATGAGACCCCAACTGCAGTGCTGTGTTCAGTTCTGGAGTCCTCAGCACAAGGAGGACATGGACCTGTTGGAGTGAGCCCAGAGGAGGCCACGAAGATGATCCGTGGGCTGGAGCACCTCTGCTGTGAGGAGAGGCTGAGAGAGGTGGGGTTGTTCAGCCTGGAGAAGAGAAGGCTGTGTGGGGACCTTACAGCAGCCTCCTGGTCCCTGAAGGGGCCTACAGGAAAGCTGGGGAGAGGCTTTGTCAGGGAGTGCAGTGATAGAACAAGGGGTAATGGTCTGAAGTTCAAAGAGACAGATTTAGATGAGGTATAAGAATTCTTCACTGTGAAGGTGGTGAGGCACTGGAACAGGTTGCCCAGAGAAGTTGTTGATGCCTCATCCCTGAAAGTGTTCAAGGCCAGACTGGATCTAGGAGAGCATGTTCCTGCCCATGGCAGGAAGGTTGGAACTGGATGATCTTTAAGCTCCCTTCCATCCCAAACCATTCTGTGATTCTAAGAATAAAGCAGAAAGACATACGCACTGTTCAATCCTGTGAATGGAAGGCAGACTTCCTTCTGATGTATGGTTCATTTTTATAGGTTTATTTATATTGAACACTGTTTGATGACCCAGAGAGGAGGTAACATCTCAGTTTCAGCTACTTTGCATTCTGTTTTGGGAGCATTCAACATAAAGGAGAAACTATCTGGAAAGTGTACTTTAGCGATAACATACTGCCTTCTTTCCTATTTCATTCTCCCCTGTCCTATTCCACTTTCACTGTTCTTCTTTTCTGTGTTTAATTCCTAAAGAAAGTGCAGCCTCACCTCCAACAAGCTACAGCCTTCCCATGCCTTATCTTTTTCAAGAATTAGGAGGGAGATGCAGCATCCTAATAAGCCTGCCCTTTTCCACCCTGATTAATAACAAGATAAGTATTTACATCTTTTTATCGTTGAAGTACATGTTCAAAATTTTTTCCACAGACCTATATGCTATTTCCTTAGTTGTTGTAAATCTTCACACAGTTTTCCATTCTATTGTTACAATCAGATCACCTTAAACCAGGAACTTATCTCTATTAGCAACAAAAAATGAACAAAGCAGAACACCACGCTGGAGTCATCCAAGACATCACCTACTGAGTCTTACTCCAGAAGACTGATTTACACAAAGGGTCCCAAATAGTCAGGAAACCATATTTGTGCTTAAGCTACTACTCTCAAACAGTGAGGTGAGAATCCATATACATCAGCAGGTACAGACATCTGCAGCAGAATCTTTCATCTTGGTTTTCACCATTAATCTTGCCTGCAGAGTGCAGCTCGCACAGGTCAGGCAGCTCAGCCACAAGGCAGGGCAGAATTATCTACCTGCAGGGTAAGGAACTGAAGGCACAGTCTGTGCATTACGTCTTTGGTGCTTGCTTTTGATTTCGTTCATACTCTTTTTCTAAGAGAAGTGCTTCAGAACAGTATCTCCCCAACCATACCGAGTTTATTCCTTGCAGTTAACAGGCAGTACTTCCCAGTATTTATTTCATGAGCTCAGAAAGTTGCAGACAAGTTGTTCTCCTTTCTCTGCACATTTTTCAGCTCTAAACTGAGCAACTCTGGTACTTTTCAGTCTTGCAGAAAATTAACAGTATCTTTCAGACCAGAAGGAAAAGTTAAATACTGGCCTAGCTCCTACATCTTCATTTATGAGATACTGTTACAGTACCTTAGTCTAGTGTCCAGTTAGGAGTTGCCTTATTTTCCAATGATAAATTCACAAATTCCTACTATGGATTAACTAAGGCTTCCCTGCCAACGATGTTGAGGTTTCATCCATAACCTTTCTTCAAGCAGGGAACCTGAATATACCCAAGAGCATTGTACAGGAGCAGCGTGAGAGGTGTATAAATTGCCTTCACAGTATTCAACATCTTTGTTCTCTTTAATATAAACTTCAAACACAAACTTTAAACTCATTGGAAAATCTGTGTTTTCAGTCAGCTTTTTGCTTCATAAAGTGCTTAGTGTCTTGCATCAAGCCAGGAGAAATGCAAGATCAATACATATAATCCTTACCTGCTATGTAGCATTATGCATTCTACCTGGTAAAGCAAGCTAGACTTTGGGCGGGCATTGAAGTTATGAATTTCTGGCTGCCTATAAAAAAATATCAATCTTTAGAATGATTAAATTAGATTTAACAAATTTGAGAAATGCTTATCACACAGTCTGTGAACAGGAAATAATTCCACCAGAATTAGCCAGCTGGTTGTTTTATTCGCATCTTTTGTGTTCTCATCAGTGTATTAGTTTTTTTCCTGCTGGACTGAATTTGCACCATGTTGTTAACAGGATTTTTTTTTCTCATTTGTAATTCCAGCAACTTGCATTTTTGTAGTTGTCCTCCAGGGTAACTATCTCATGCACCTCCAGTGCCTAGTTGAAAACCTCTTGCTGTGTTACTCACTTATGAGTTGTGAAGTGTCTCATGCAAAAGGAATGGTTTTACATGAAACCAAGTACAGAGGGCTTTTGGCCTCCAGCGAAGGTCACTTGAGAAGACCAAGATAAATTTCTGCTATAATATTTTTCTTTTTACATTTAACAGAGCGTTGTAGAGAACTTGAATATGAAGAAAAAATAACTTACAAAGGCTGTTCTACAAATGTCACTTTAAGACGCTGTGAAGGATCATGTCCATCTTCCACAAAGTAAGGAGAGCTGAAAGACTGTATTCTACTGAAGTTGTTTCTTTTTCTTATTTGGCCATCTGCAAGTAATGATAATTTTTAAACTACCACTCCTTTATAATTCAGGGAAAAAGGTAGTTGGCATCTACCCAGCAATATAGTGTTGCAGTATAAAACAGCTAACTAGAAATACCACTTGTAAGGTCACGTTAATAAGTAGGGATTTATAATTTAAACAAGGAGTGTTATCTCACTTCCTTAGGGGTTTTTTGTTTGTTTGTTTTTGGGTTAAAAAAAAACCAAAAAACCAAAAACAACCAACCAACCAACCAACAAAAAACAACAACCAAACCAAAACCCAACCAACCACCAAAACCCAGGCATCAATGCTGGAGGTTTTGGGAGCTTTTTTTGTTGTGGGTTGTTTGGTTTTTTTTCTTTTGGTTTGTTTTTTTTTTTTTTGTTTTTTTGTTTTTTTTTTTTTTGTGTGTTTTTGTTTTGGGGTTTTTTGGTTTGGTTTGGTTTTAGTTTTGAAGGGTTTTTTATGATGATTTTTTTTTTTAAAAAAAAAAAAAAAAGATATGGAAGAGGTCAGCAAATACCTGTTTTCAAATAGCCAAGTCAGCAAAATAAGAAGTTTCTCTCACCTAAATACATAATGTCACTACAGTGTTCTCAATGTTTTAATCGTGTAATTCAGGGATATTATATAGTTAAAAGTGTGCTGTCTCAGTCTGTGCAGTTCTTGTTCATTAGGAGACTATTCAGACAGGGAATCAAGGCTTCAGTAAGATTATAATACTGCTGCAGTGAGTTTACAGTTCAAGTATTTGGGAAATAGTTAAAATTGTTATATTCCCAACAATCCAAGCAAATACAATGTTCAAGAACAGGAAAACAATGAAGAGTTTTGCTTTTGCAATAACTAATTTAAATTAATCCTGAAGCTAAAAGCTATCCCCTTCGAAGTGAGTTCAGGCATCCCCCAGCATTTTGGGAACAGAGTGACTTTGTACCTTGAGAGTACCTTCCTTCCTAGAGGAAGATTTTGAGTTATTAAGGTTCAATTGTTAAGGAAGCTGTGGTTAAAACTAGTTTTGAAACCAAGCGGACTTTTCTCCCCTTTATAGATATTTTTACAAAAATAATTTTTCTGTAACTCTCTTGATCCCATAGCTGAATTCTAGCCTACATTTATACAACTTTCCACAGGGGGGGGAAAAAAAAAAAAAAAAAAAAAGGCAAGCCCAGCAGCACAGGTGGCTGAACATGGTAAAAAAAAGAAGAAAAGCAACAGGGTAGCAGAAGACTATACTATCAGAAGAGAATCTAAAACTCACCTGCCTATTCCAGCTATCCCTTCACCAACCTGTGCTTTATTCCTGTTAATTCAGCAAGGTATCTGCAAGTCCGCTACTAATTTGTTAGCTGACTTCAGAGCCCAAGAACTGGTATTATGCCGTCAGCAGCTCAGGTTCTGCTGCTAACAGTTCAGACGAAGAAGGGGATTTTCTTTCCTCCATGAAGCATGCAAAAGGAACATGCACAATTTCGCATCTTTATTGACAGATCATACCAGAGACTTCTTGCAAAGTTTAAGTAGTCCAGTGCACAGCTTTAAAAAAATTTAAATATATAGTTACTTTATAATTTTTCAGAAGTGCAAAAGGAGAATAGGGAAATCAAATCTTATTAGTTTTCCAGTGAGATTTGAGGCCTAATAGCTATAGATTCTTTAAAAATTCAGTCTTAAAAGGAAGGCAGAAGCCCGGTACACCTGAACTCCTGCAGTAGTCACCCCAAGTCAATTGCTGCGCTGTTTGTAGTCCTGTAGCTGACAGAACTATTATCTCTAATGGTTGTGCTCTGTCCTCTAAACATTCCACCATACGAAAAAAATATTCAAATACTTGAAAAGCCATAAGCCTAAAATGCTGATATTCCCTCTCTTCCTAACAGGTTGAATATTGAGAATATGATGGTCAACACAGCATGCGGCTGCTGTAGGCCACTTCAGCTTCTTAAGAAGGAATTCCAACTACCATGCCAAGACCCCGATAACCCTGGAAAAAGGCTCATTACAGAAATAATTGTATTTAGTGGCTGTGCTTGTAACTTTGACAGTTGCATACGCTAGCCAGACCTCCAGATGGCCTCAGATACCTTTTTTGTTTTTAATTAAATACTGATCACAATTCAACACTTACACAGTGACTGCTCATTGCCAGAGTTCTCTTGTATTGCTTCTACAGGATAGTGTTGCAGAGAGACTTCTTGAGCAGCCACCTGGAGTGTCAATGAAGTGGGAAGGGAAGGGGGACAAGGGAGAAGAGAGGGGAATAATTAAAAAAATAAAATAAAAAGGGGGGGTGCGGTGCAGAGCAGTGGTTGGGAGGGAAGACCATGTCAGAGCCTGGCTGGCCTTGCTCAGGGTGACACTTAACCAGAGGCTAAAAGCTGGCCTATGCATGTGCAATAACAGAAATTTGACTTTTAAATAAAGTAGAAGGAATTGATTTTGCTAACTTATTTCTCATTATTTGGACAATTATTTGAAAACAGTCCATTAGGTTCACTACACTTGAACTAGGACATGCAGAATAGCCCATTACTTCACTAGAAGAGACAACCAAGGTGACCTCTTCCCTTTCCCCTGAAAGTGGACACAACTCTCATGCTTGACACCCACACTCAGCTGCTGGCAGAAAGCAGGGTGCTACGTGAACCAAAACCTAGTCCTGAGGTGTCTACATGGGCCCTTAATGGGGTGGGACATTTCTAGAAACATCATTAACACAGACATGCGGTGGCTTTTGGACAAAGCAGAAATTTGCAGGGCATTTCTCTGCAAGAAACCAAAGACCACGTGTCTATCAGGACACAGGTAGTTCACTCACAAGCGATTTCTGCTTGCTGCTAGTATTCTTTACTACTTTGCAATTCTAGGTTGTAAGAATGCACAAAAGCTCATAGTGACAGTTGTTCTTTAGCAAGTTTTAGAGACATATTAAGAATCTGAGGCATACATTTAAAGTTTGAGTGAGGTTATTCAGCAGTTTACTGTTCTTTTACAGTGACATCAGCTTTTCTTACAAGTCCTGCCTGCATGTGATACAGGTGTGTGCTTCATAGCCTCAACCATACCCCAACCCCACTGGTACACCAGTTTATTCCAGACTGTACTGTTAACATACTGTTGTTAAACTCTACAGGAAAAAAAGATTTTACATCAAGGGTTTTTCTTGTTTTGTTGAGGGTTTTGTTTGTTTGGTTGGTTTTGTTCATGTTTTTGGTGGGGTTTTTTGTTCTTGTTTTACAGCAGATCATTTGTAACACATTTATGGATTTGTTGTCAGTGTGTTTGGTCACAAACTCACTGGGGAAGCAGAGATCTGCAGGCCAAGTAGGACTCAACTGAACACAACCCACCAGTAGCTTGCACGAAAGAATTTACCATCACACATCAGTTGTTCTGTAACCACCATTCCATGCACGTACTATTTACACTTCCATGCCCCCAGACAAAAAAGGACAGTTTGATTACTGTTCTAATCATTTATTTAATCTTAATACGCTCTTCTGATGAATATAGTCTAATATATAGCCTTCTATATGAAAATTCTCCACTTAATTTGACAGAACTTTGTTTTATACAATTAAGACAATCACTGTAAGTGTTACATACCGGAGTGTAGGTCAAGAATGAGCATATACTACCTGTTTTGCTATTCAGTTATTTTCACATGTCAATGCCTGAAAATACTGCACTTAAAAACAATAACACTGTTTACTGCAGAAATTACTTTGTCTGCTTGACAGGATACATCACTTTGGTAAGTTAACTATCATTCACAAAAAAAAAAAAAAAAAAATCAAGTATTTGTCCTTAACTTGTTCACTTTTCTGCTCATAGCTTCATTGAGCTGACATTTAATACAAAGTGTGAACAGTCATAAGATTAACACAGTCACCACTGAAAAGACACTTTCCCTTACCCCCCTCCTTCCCACATTTTTAATGCACATTTTAGCACAACTTGAACCAAAGCAAAGTGAACTGAAGTAGTGCAGTGTCTCAAGGTGTCCTTTAATGAGGGCACAGAACATTTTCAGGGGGACAGATATACAACGGGATTTGGAAAAAATGAAAATAGAAGCTCCTCCTCTGTCTTTGCTAGGACTCCCTTTAGTTCAGCACAGCAGATTTTTAATGTAGCAGCCAACAGCACAGTTAAGAAAACAGGACTAGAAGAGACATATGGCATCCAAAGGACAAAACATAAGGTAGTCCATTAGTATTCTGCCAACTGCCCAATCTGACTGCAGGAACTACTCATGAAGATTTTCAAAGACAATGGTTTGCGATCAAACAGTCTTGATTACCTACTTGAAAAACCATAAGAGGGCCAAGTGTTCAAGAGAACCTAAAGACCAGGTCTATAGTTTTCTGACATAATATCCATAGTTACCAGCCATTTCTGGAAAAACTAATCTCCCAAATCCACACACCACAGCCAAACCCTTGTTCCTCATTTTTCACTTGCACTTAAGTACAATCAGTAGCCTTCAACCAAAGCAAGTTATAATCAACCAGTTCCATCATATAACTCAAAGCACTGAGAAAAAAAAAGCAAGGCACACTCAATCACATAGAACCCTGTCCCCTACTGTGCACTGGGCAGCATGACAGGAGCCCCATTTAAATGCATTTTCAATGTCATCACTGTCACTCAAAACCTTTATTTCGTGGGCATACTTGGCTAAATGTGTTGTGAGACACCAGTCCCAGGCTTCCTTTAAATAACCTTAAGAAAAAAATCTTGATCTGAGGTTCACTTGCCGTGTCAGCAGCAGCTGACTTCATTAATCGTGACCCATAGTACTCGCTGACAACTGCCCACAGTTTCTAACTGCACTACCTCACCTGCTTTGTTTTAGCAGCCTTTGTTGCAATCTCAAGGCTTGAAGAGTGAGAGACAAAGTTGTGTCCACTTGCTCCTGCAGAGAGGCTGCAAAGAGTTTGATCATGTGGAACAAGTAACAAAGGTTAGTTGTAAAAAAAACCACTATAAAAGCTGAACTTTTCAGGGCCTTCTACTCTTGGTCTCAGCACAAGTCTTCTACACCATGCTGGATATTTTTACCACCACTGACAGACAGGACAGTGTTGAGATATCAGGTGTTCAACCTTTTGTTACTGTACACCGGGGAAAAAACCATATTGTTTAAAATTACATTTTCATCTAAAAGAGTGCATGCCTTACAGCCTCTGAAGGGCCCATTTCTTCCCACTTCTCCTTTTATAAAACACCAAACTCTGCAGTTAGGTACATCACATCATTAGGACTATTACTTGCTAAGTCTGATGGGAAACAGAAAAAACACAGAACAGAATATTCAACGTCAGTTTGACTAACAATGAACAAGCATGTACTCATTTACCATTTACCAGAGAAGCTTACCTCATTATTTGAGATAAGCAGAAGGATTAAGAACAGCTTGTGCGTTCAATCCACTTTCCAAAGATCAGAAAACGTAAAAAAAAGATGTAAAGGGCAAGATTAATACTTTAAGACTCTGGTCCTCTGACATTTCTCAAATACAAAGATTGCCAATACTCAACATAAATGTTGACTTGAAACAGATGCAAACACATCTTGGAATCTGCCTTTCCATCCAGTACAAGACTTGTAGCAACTTCACAAGACTTTACAAAGCTTTGACGCTACATTAACATCTGAATTAACCTTACTGAGCAGCATTACATTGGTTTATTTCGGCTGGAGCAGAGGGAGTACCTGTTAAAGGCACTACGACAGAATGTTATTAGCCATTTCTAGTTGAAATCCCTGGTTACCACATCTAAATCACTTTTCCTTTAACAAGTTTAAAAGCCTGACCTCTGCAAAAAAAAAAAAAAAAAAAAGGAGCACAAGACAGCCCTCCCACCCTTTGTGTAACACACTAAAAGCCATTTTTCATGTAAAAAATTCACTTCCCTGTACTGTACATCTTATAGTCTTAATTCCAAACAAGGGTCAAGTCCTATTAAGGCAGGGAGCTGGTATTGGTTAACATTGCAGTACTCAGACAGTGATGTACAAGACATTTATTTGCAGGATGACGACAGTGATATAAATGGAAAAATCAAAACTGACATGGTTAATATTAAAACTGTTCTGACAGCAATTCACATAATCTCTGAGATACAGCTTCTTTACTTGTTCGTAGTGTGAGCCTATACATCTGAAAAAGAACACAAAATATTATTTACTTTTTAAACACAGTTTGGCATTAAATGAATGCAGTCAACTAGTGAAAGCTACCAGTTACCTCTTAGGAATTTTGTTATATTTGGTAGGAAAGAAGCCTCAAATTTAAACATTCAGAGGCAGCCAGCCACTAAGTAATACGGGTTTTTCAAAACATAGGCTGGAGTACATCTTCAAACCCTTGTTGAGAGTTACCATTGCTCTAATATTTTTCGGCTTTAACGTCCAAAATTTTTCCTTAAGAGGAGTAAATGTTGTGGAAAAGTCTACAGACTCTCCACCACCACTTCTTCAGAAAACAGGATACCTACCACTCAAACCTTATTTTTAATCCTTGGTTAACTTTGATAAAACTTTTATCAAAACACTTGAGGAAAAATATTCTTAACATTGTGTTCACTTGCTTATGTGTTCTCTTTTAGCCAATCATTCTTTTATTAATTTAAAATGGCATTAAATGTTTCCAACGTTCAAGAGAAGACAAGACTCCACAGACAGTCTGGAATAACAGAATGATCTCTTCCAATAGGAAATACAATTGCTATGAGGCAGCAGCTTACCAAACTGGGCTAGGACCAGCCACCGCAATTTCATTTTTTGTTGGAGTCTGCAGTCACAATTAGTTATTGCAATACTGATTTTAAATAAATACCTGCGTATATCTGAAACTCCTTAAGGTATTTAGTGCAACCAAGAACTTGCATTCAGCTGTAGATACTTAAACAGATACCTGTGCCTGGAGGTTGGGTTCAAGGCGCAGCAAGCATCCAATCTGAGTAGTTTTCGTATGTATGATACCAGCACCAACAAAGTTAGCAGGATTGGGATCTACCTCCTCAAGTAGGGCTGATCCAAAGCCAATTATCTATGAAAGAAACCCAGAAGATTTAGATGTGGGGACAGCAGGACACCAATGCCAAGTCTACCCAAGCACAGCCACCAACAACCAGCAAAACAAGCAGGAGACTATAGCATTCAAGACATTAAAGAATTATCCAATACCAATTTTATTACAACAAATTTTTGAAGTGAGAGTGAGCCTGATAATGAGCTGTTTCTGGGGAAAAAAAAAAAAAAAAAAAAAAAGGTGGTTCTCAAAACCAACTGAGAAATAAGTTAGATTCAACATAACTCTCTCCTGTTTTTGAAAATGCCATTCCTATCTTGCACTAGTCACTTCTGTTTCGCCTAAGGCAGCCAGTTCTACAAAAGGTGCTTTTTTTTTTTTTTTTTTTTTTTCCCCCCCTAACTGGTAACTAGTATAAATTAAGGCTTGAAGTATCTTCCAATTCAGTTTTAAGCACTGAATTGGTGTTTTCTTAAATAGCTTCAAGTTCCCAGCTGCTATTAAAAACTATATCCAATCCAAGCCCCACTGATAAGCAGTCTGTTCAAACCAGCACTGCCAAGGCTCTGCTACACAACACAGACTTACATGGCAAATGGATCATCCTGTTAAAGTGTAAACCAAGATGAGTAAGATTTGCTTATACCACTACCCTTAAGACTACAAATTAAAAATACACCACTACCACTCACCTTTGCTTTTGTGATCTCTGCATCCATCGGGTGTTTTGCTTTAAAGATATTCTGTACTTCTTGTTTTGGACTGCAAGACAAGGCAAGATGAATACGTGGTATGACACATGTATTATGTACAGCATTATTCAATAGCAACTAATTATATTGCGAGAGCTTATAACTCACAGGATTAAGTATGGGATGGGGCACTGCATATTCTTCTTCTTCCCTTGGCCCACCGTAAGAGCCCCAGCCCAAGTATAGACAAAGACTTACTTGCTCAATTGCTTCCAGCGCTGAAAAAAGTCTTGAGAAGACATCTCTGTTGGCTGGAAAAATTTATTCAGTGTGATGGGTAATTTTACTGAAAGGTTTTGAAATGTGCCACCATACCTGCACATGGAATAGAAAGAACATGGTGTATGCAGCACTGTGGCAGCAGTCTCTCAGCCTAAATCAACCAAGTAATTGAGGATGAACACTAAGGTGCAATTGTGCATGATTAAAATCTATCAACTGCAGATAATGTTATTTCTAAGATACTGTTCTAATCCACTGTTAAATAAATGTATTCGCTCTGCTCAGATGGCACATGAAAGTGAACTGGCAGAACTTCTAATAAGGATCTTTCAGTTTCAACATAGGTTGTTACCCTTCTAGACAGCACTCAAGGAGTGAAAATATATCCCTATGAAAACATACCAGTAAGAACCAGTTTAGACTAGAATAACATAACGTAGCCCAGAAATCAGGATATCCCAAAGGCTGATGCTTAGTGGACGTAACAAGGTTCTATTTTTGGCTGCATGTATTTCCAGTCAAAGTTGTTTGCAGAAATGTTCTTCATTTCCAGAGGGAGAAGTTACTGCGTATATTCCTGTCAAGATTTCTTAAGCAAACAGGAAGACTGCTGTTTTATACAGATGGCAGAAAGAGAAGCCATGGAGACATTTTATCAGTAGCTGCTTCTTGGTTAGTTATTTGGGGTTGGTTTTTTTTGGTTTGGTTGGTTGGGTTTTTTTGTTTGGGTTTTGGTTTGTTCTGTTTTAAATCATGTTGTTTCAAGTGGATTCCCCACCTCTCCTAGTAGCTTAAAGCTTAATTAGATCAATTTTTCAAGTAAGCCATCTACCCAAGGCAGCTTTAAGTGTCTGTATTTTACAATTCAGTCAGAGGACCAGGACAAATTTAACATTTTTCATGCAATTAATTCACTAGCATTTGAATCTTGTGTTCTACCTGAATTGAATGTTCAGGATTGGCGCTTCCATGAAGTCTGACACACATTCGATGTTCACAACCTGTTGAACCTGTGCACCCCCATCCACTGTGGGGTCAACAGGTTTTGTCTGAAGATTCAGGCATAAGAAGTGGTTAAGGAAACTGATCAATGAATAGGTAACTTAACCCCACCCCCCCCCCAAAAAAAATAGCAAATCCTCCAATGAGCTACGTGAGGAACTAGCATCATGTCCACTCATTCTCTATATGCTAACTGAATATTCAAAGCTCAATTTTCTACAGCAAAACAGGTGCTTGTTTGGGGGGTTTTTGGGGTTTTTTTGGGGTTTTTGTTTTATTTTTCATACTGACACACCTAGAAGCAATAACCCCTACAATTCTGAGTTATTTAGCTATTCTTAAAGAAAGATGCCCTCAAAAAGGTATGAAGGCACAGAGACTTCACAATAAAAACCAACATACTATCTCATTTTGATGTGAGCATTATAGTGATGCTTTGAGCCAAACAAGCTCAATTACATAGTCTTCCCAGAAATCCTAAATTTGCAATACCAAGCATTAAGAACTGTAAATTAAGAGCTTATTTTAAAGTATTGTCCTCGTGTACATGTATTCTATCTCAAGGCTGCTAAGGCAGGACTTGAAGGACACCACATCTACACCCCTGTAGAAAGCTACAAAGTTACATCACATTTATTCAGCCTAGTTTCTCCTTATTTCAACAGTAAAACTTGTGTTTGTAACCAGAACTTTAAGGACAGAATCTTCCAACTCTGCTCAAGGCTACTTCTTTATACAAGAACTTTAGAACATTATCAGCAAGTTTCCCATTTCTTCATGTTCAAGGACACCATGTCTTGATCCAGCAGCTTTATGACAATTTTGTGCAGCATAAAACACAAAACCCAAATAAGAACAGACACATGCTACTGCATTTAAGGATATTTGACTGTAGGTCATCTGAGCAGATCACTGTTGGAGTAAAATTCAAGAACTGTGTTGATGTCTTATTACCATAGAATATGAACATACGTCCTAGAAAGACAAGAATAAAACAATTTTTAGGTACGTCACATGGAATCACACTGAATTCCTTGTGCTTCAAGTATCTAATATATTGCCTTTATACCTTTCTTTGAAAAACTTTTTTTTTTTTTAAAAAAAAAGCATAATTTACATGATTTATCTTACCAAGATATTCACAGTTCAAAATGAAATAACAGATTAAAACAAGCTATTAGACCTCTCCCACAGTAGCTGTCACACAGGCAGTTGTTTAATCACTGGAATTCTTTCAGTTACTGGAGAACGTTACTTTTTATGTAAAGAAGCTATTAAGGTATTAAAAGTGATGCAGAAGGGGAGAAGCAAGCAATCGTAGTTCTGCCCTGATTTCGATTCTCACCTCTTTCCTAAATGTTTTCAGTATCTTCTGCATTGATATATCATGACAGATATGCCCAAAATGTATTATCATATTATTGCAATAAGCTCTACTGTAAGATATAAAAATTGAGGAGAACTGTCCTTAATAACCCCAGCTGTACCAGCCTTAGAAGTAGGCAGCAAGAGCTGGAGCTTCAGTACCACTTAACACTCCCATTTCATCCCAGCTACCAAACCCAGAAAGTTTAAGGAAACAAGAACCCACACAGCAGTCAGGGACAAGCAAACAGTGAAGATGCTAAGACTGGTTAGGCCTGAAATCACATTTCCCTCTCAAGTAGCTGAAAAGTCAGTCCTATCTGCAATATCATGCTGTCACTGCAGTTGATAATGCAGACAGCTATTCACTTGACCTGAAGGCTCTTCCTTACCCAGGTTCTGTCGAAATTCAGATTTCAATCCAATTTGTAGCAACTGATTTTCAAATAAGACTCCATTATTTTTACACACAAACCTAGGGGAAGAGAGGGAAAACGTGATTTAAATTGAGCTATATTAAACAATATTTAGAACCACAAAATTCAGGGTTTACACAGAGGATGAAGATTGTGGTTAACCTAGAATACATCAGTCTGTGAGAGAGACCTTTGCAGAAAACTGCAGTTAGAAAAGACAATTTTACAACCAAAACCATCACTTGTAGGACACTAAAAGAACAGAAATTTTTATTTGATAGGATGCCTGAGAAACTACGAAGGAAGCCACAATATGCTATATATACACACACACTGTCTATAAAGGACCAGGCAACAGACTAGGATTTTTCTTATTCATATTCTTGACAACTTCTGAAACTCATTAGGTTGTTGCAGAATTGAAAAGTTTGAAGCTTTGACTGTTTAAACCTGAAAAAAAAAGAATCCCTTGTTTTATCAGTTCTGTATCACATAAGTCAACTGAGACTTATTTTTTTTTTCCCATTTTGAGAGAGGAAGCCCATTCTGCAGTGATTTCAGTCCTTTCTGTCACCCTTCACAAGTAGAAGAGGTGGTCAAACATCAGCCTTTGCATACAAGGCACTTAAAACATACTCCCAAATATCAGTATTTTCGACAATTTGCTCTTATGTTTTTCCTTTATTTGTATATTAAGTTTTGCAACTATTCACAACTAGCATTGCCTCATTTTAGAGCAGCATGATACCACTGACTCATAGGCAACTCTAACCTGTGTATTTGTGAGCTTGTCAAAATCCACAGCACCTACAGAGGTGTTCTATTCACAAGTCTGACAGTTTCTAATTTTGCTGGTATTAAGTTAATGCACAATATAGTTTTGCTTTGTAACTATATTCTGGAAGTTGCCCAGCCTTGCAAGGTTTTAGTATTGCTTACTTGTGAAAAAGCTCATCAGCATCATGCACAGTATCAGCTGGTTCCTCAGAAACTACCTCAGATGAAGCCAGGTCAGGGCTAGTTCAGGCAGCACAAAGGAAGAAAGGCAGTAGCGACAGAGATAGCAGGAGTTAGTAAAGACAGCTTAGTGCTTAGTTATTTCTTTTACCTCCTTCCTTAAAATTGGCACTGTTGAGTTTAATGTATGAAAAGTTTATTAGCTGCCCTAGCTCAGTACACCTAGAAGGGCTTTAGGTATTAAGCAATGTTTTCCCCCGCTTCTCTCCCCCACCCCACCCCCCTCCCTGATTGTTAGGAACCAGCAATTCTTCCCAAAGACAGGAGACAGCTGAAGGTGTTCAGTAGCTTAAATTTATACCTCTTAAAGAACTACATCCTTTTAGGAGTTTAATTTGACAGCAAAAAAGTTTTAGTTCAAAACCAGAAATGTAGATGTATATTAACTACGACAAACGTGCGCTTTGAAGCGGAAGCCTCATGATCCTTAGTGGCACTAACTACAACTGCACAATCAGTTCTTAAAAACATGTAAGGATTAAGTGTAGGCAAGAATATATGGGCACGCAGAGAATGACTTACCCAAGTAACAGATTAGAAACAAAAGTCACAACAGCACTAAAAAGAGGCAGGAAACTGTAAAAGGCAACTTCTCAGTATCATTAGAGAAGCGTTTCATCATCTACAGACAGACCAAGGGGTTGGGCAATGCTATACTTTCTTCTGCAGAAAGAAAAAATTCTTTTTAGGTAACTTTTGCTTATGAAGCTACTAGAATTGGTTTCTTTTTTTACCTCTTAAAAAAAAAAAAAGCTCTAACAAGCTTGTGTAGCTTCTTGAAGTCTTGGTATTCTGTAGCATCAATAAACATCACTTATTGCCTTCCAAGAGAAACACAGGATCAAGTCTTAATCATTGCAAACCTGCAGTAATGCATCGGCTAGTATAAAACGTTGATGAAAGTGTCAATGATCCAGGTAGATTAGTTTCACTAATTATGTCTTTTATACTAAGATGCATTGCAAATTTGTCATGACATTATTCAAAATTTGGTCCTTAACAACAGTAACACATTCTTTGGCCAACAATATGACAGATTTTTAAAGACATATTGCAATCTTATGCTATTTATTTCCAAACTTTTAGCCAAACAACATTTGAACATTGCCACAGTGGCTTTTAATATTAAAGGAATAAATAACACATTGCACCTACACTACACTCGGTAATGTAACTAGGAAGATACTTGTATCAAATCCCCTTAAACTGAAACACTGTTGTTGGTTTTTTCCCCTTCTCACACCTGTTTGTCAGACAGTAGCAGAACAATTTAAGCATATCTTGAAATTCTCAGAACCACTGTCTCTGGATATAATCCATCTCACTGTTCCAGTTTCAGCTTGCCATAAGTGGAGAGACACAAGAATACTTTATGGAAATAAGAATGAACATGTTTGTATCAGGCCAGACGACCCCAAATTCAAGATGTATTGAGATGCACGAGCAGTTTAGTTTAATGAAGAAGCAAAACTAGCATGAAAACTAGGCAATACTGTGTGGTTAAATATCCTCGGGTTGGTTACTACAGACTCAGCTTTTCCATGAGCAGAGGTATTCAATAAAGACAGCATATCCAACATAAGGAAAACCTCTCCTGCTGCACAACTACCACCCAGGAATGCATTCAATAAGCTGGAACAAAACCAGAAGTTATTGTATATATTTTTTTCCTCTAATCCTGTTTTAGCAGATTTTTTTTTTTTTTTTTCAGATTCCTTACAGGGGGACTTAATTACCTTGCAAAATTGTCATCGGAACCAGGAGCAAGAGGTGCAACCGCAGAAGCTGAATCTGAAAATACATCCACCAGCAGGCTACCACTAGAAGATGGCGGGGGAGCTGAATTGGTGAGAGGGGCAGCACCCAGACCCAGCAGATCCGCAGACGGAGAAGGCGTAGACTAGGGAAAACAAGACACTTTGGTATTACACTACAGCAAGTCTAAAACAAAGCTGTCTCATTTGCATAAAAAACTAAGCTATGGCAAAGTGCCTCTCCCCACCCCAAATCAAGCTTTGAATGTATGTAGGAGGCTTCATGGATGCAGCTATCGCCTTGTAATTCAACTTAAAGTAATTTACAGATGTGTTTTTCTTTTTTCCTTTGAAGAGAGTTATGTCCATCTAACCATTAAATAAAAATAAATTAATCTGTCTAGATTCTAATTCTACAGAAGATAATGTGTTTCTCCCTCTCTTCTCCCCTCTTAGCTTCAAGGGAAATTAAGCACTGTATGGAATAAAATTCAAATGTGTTGCTTTTCTTTCATGAAGAATCCATCAAGAAAGGCAGTGGCTTTTACACAAACCTGAAGTAAAACATCACAGCACCTTTAAAATTCACTTTCAGTTTAGTCCTGGGTTTCTGAAACTTGGCAAACCTTAGAAGCAATGTAAAACCTAGCCAGCAAAAAAGTAAAACCCTGTAACTAGGTCAAGCTGCAAACACTAAAGGCAGAGCCAAGACCTTTAAGATTTTTTTTTTTCCCCTCAAATAGAAGAAATCAAGTAGCCAGGACAGAGAATCACGCAACAGAGGTCTTATATATATGCCCAAGTCACATGCAAGAACAAAGCACAGACTACTAAACAAAACGTTCATGTATTTGACATTAGCAGCCTACAATATGCCAGATGTGCTATCCAGATTCACCTTATGACTCATCTTCAGAGTCTGAAATTTTGTTTTTCTAAGCCAGCTCAAAGTTATCATATAGTCCAAAGACTGAATTTGATGAAGTATAACAAAATTCCCTACCAAAAAAGTTTTCAGAACCTAATTGGTAAGAACTACTGAAAACAAACAGTTGAACTCCAATGTAGAACATATTCTTGGCATCTGAGCCAGGGTCACACCAAAGTAACTGATGACAGCAGAGTTTTTTACATGGCTGCAACCCATAAAGTGAAGCCCAAAGCATAATGCAGTTTTAACTGCCAGTCAGCTCAGTCAACTTGGCACGAGAAGAAAATTTGGCAACTTCTCTGCTGGGAAGTTATTTCTAACCATTAAAAGGTGCTGCACTTGAAACATCTACTCTTGGATACTGCAATGACTAAGAGTTAAAGAATTATGCTTTAACAAACAAGATGGGGAGTGTGCTACAACATTTCCTCCTCTGAAGTAATCTACTACTACATCTCAAATGTCATTACAAGTTATGCTAGTCATTAAAACCAGAAACAAGTGTTACATTATAGGAATGATTCATCCTACCAGCTTTAATTGACAATAAAATGAGAAGTTTCAGCTCAGAATAAAAGAAGCCTCGTCTACTATAACTGAACTCCAATAGTACTGGGAAATAGACAGTAACATTACATTGATTTAAGGACATCTCTGTTAAGTCAGGTGTTGTCCACTTCTAATAAAAACACTAACAACCCAAAAGAAGATGCAAAATATCTGCCATGTTAGTTAAAGCAGAAGAGCAGCTGATAAAAGGAGTAACTTGAATTTCAAAGTATGTTAATTTTATCATCTCACCTTCACTGCAATTTCACCACCAAGGAAATTCCCATTTCTAAGCTTACAGCAATATTTTTCAAAGTAACAATGTAAAAGGGATTTTTTTTTTTTTAGGTTGCAGACAGTTTGTACCTATTTACGTAAGACTTCTAAAGCAAATTTGCATCCAAGCATGTGGTGGGGGGAAAAGAGCTGTATGTGCCCTAGCTACCTTATAGCAAATACCCACAGTCTTAATTTTGAGATGCAAAGTTTTAAACCCCCAAAAGGCTACTTTAAGGAAACCGTTCTTTTCTCAGTTGCAAACCATCTAAATTAGTGAAATAACAGCTTTTAAACTCACAACAGCACTGGCATTGACAGAGGCAGGTTCAGCACTCCCATTCATATCAGAGCTCCTCTCCTTTTTTATCTCTTCTAGGTCAGTAACTGTGCCTGGGCCTTTCTTCTTCTTGAGTTTAGCCAAAATAGAAGACTCCCTCTCTGGAAAGGGAGGCATTTCTTCCAGCACTGTAGCCTTATCACAGAAAAATGTGTATTAGTTAAACTTACAGAAAAAGCCCAACCAGCTTCTGAGTCTTTGAAGAAATACACCCTTATAGATTGCATAAAGCAAAAGTCATTATCCACACAGAAAATGACTATGCAGTTTATTGTATAGTTATGGAATACACTTGACTTTTTAAAAATAATTAAAAAAAAAAAGATAAAAGGCAAAACAAAACCCAACAACAAGAAAACCTCAACAACAACAAAAAAGCCCCAAAACACACTTTCTGAAGTCCTCCCAAAGCAGTTGTTTAAGAGAACAGGAGCATACCACTTCTCTGGTACAATGATATTAAATAAAAAAAAAAAATAAATAAATCATAGCAGACCTAACGGTTGTTAAGTCAAGCAGACCTAGCTAGACTAAAATCACAGAAGACTACCCAAGGATTGATTCAGACCAAAGCATTTATTAGCTGTCCAGACTAAATGTGTCATGCTCTAGCCAGACCTGAGAGTATCAGGTTAAACCACTGTGCACTTCTAGAGACACACACCACCCCCCAAAAAAGGAGAGGAAAAAAACCCAAAACCCCACAAATGAACAACAACAAAAAACCCCAACAACAACAAATCAGCACAATTACAAGTTTCTTGCCCACCATCAAGTAAGTCCTCAAAACAAAGCACTAGCCTTTTGGTATCTGAATACTGTAGGGCCCTGTAACATGCCAGCTTTCACTGGCTTCACAGCCCCAGATTAGTATGCTTTAATGGTCATTTGTCCCACTAAAGCAGTAATCTTTGATTTTAGCTCTAAATTAAAGATGATTACAGCTTAATCAGGTAGACTAAAAGAATCAGCACCCACATTGTGGCTCCTTAATCACACATTAAGATTTCTGAGCAATCAGGTAAAGTTTAGTGGAGTTTACTTGTTGACAAAAGACACAGCTAAAGAGTTCAGCATAATAATGAAAAATAATCTTTATACCTACCAATATATCAGTACTGGCAATAGTACTGAGCCTCAAATACTCAACAGCTCTCTGTTGCAGCTCAACATCAGCATTCTTCAGCTGACTGTCGCTGCGCAATACATCTTGAATTGTAGTTTTGATTTCTGGAAACAGGTTCACAAATTTGATGTAGGTAGACAGAAGCAGAGCTCGGGTAGGAACACTACACAGATGGAACTTGGAATGTAGCAAGTTGAACTGGATGAGAGGACTTAAAATATGGGAAGAAAAATAATTTGGTCAGTTTTTGTAGATGTGTTAGTTCTTAATGTATTAATAGCAAGAGCTGAATCATTTGTTAACTGGCCTTTAGGAATATTAAATAGACATTAGATTCTTTATAGAAAGCATTACTACTTAAATTCAGTATTTTAGAAGGTGTTTTACCTTGACCTTGGATCACCTGCTATAAGATTTCCAAATTCTCCCAAGATGTAGCCACCTACTTTTACAAGATTCTCGTGGCATGCGGGAGCTTGAAGGGCCTGTAAGAACACATGAATAGTCATCAATTTGCAGTGTATCAAAGTCTTTTCTGTCACTTCCAAGTCCAGTTTCCTAGTCTACTTTCCTGTAAGAGCAGACCATAGGTCTAGGCACTATAGAGCACCTATGAGAAAAGCATGATAGGTGGTACAACTTTATAGAAGAATCTCCAACGTACATATTTACTTGGTTAAGAGCACTCTTAGGCCCATCTAACAGCACTGTGGGCTTTAGAGGACAGATACAGCTACTTAGGTTTCCCCTTACATCTTTAGGTGTGTCAGAACAGACAATTTAAACCTTGCAAGAATGTGCTGAAGCTGTCCAAGATAAAAATATTGTCTTTGTTGAGTACGAAGAAACACATAGCAGGGATAAGTTCTCAAAGTCAGCTCAGCTTAAACATTTGGGACAGGAAATTTTAAAAAGTGGAAATCCTATGTGAAGAATCTAAACAAAGTCAGATCAACAAGGCCAGACATGGGGGGGGGG